>JAOBRG010396856.1:0-10266 GCA_027574985.1 Umimayanthus nakama | reverse complement strand
GCGTCCTCGTCCCTGATTGGCTAATACCAGGGTCTCAGATCAGCTGGTAATAATAATAATAATAATAATAATAATAAAAATAATAATAATAATAACAATGATGATGAAGATGATATTAATGATAATAACATTACAGAGCCCTTATTGCAGTATCAGATAGACTTTGTTTGATAACCCCTTGGATGTTTTCTGGTGTAGTTAGCAACAAGCACAGGATTAGAAGTAAGGGAAAAATTGTTTTGTTCGTAACAAATTGTTGCCATTTTTATTACTACCAGTCAAAACTATAAAAGATTTTCAATGGTGAAGTCTGTTGTTACCAATCTTCTGTGGTTATTTCCATACCAAAAGCATAGAACTTGCATGCAAAGGATATAAAGCCGTTTACAAGGTTCCATTGATGTTTATACACCATGCGTTTGAGACTGAGTTTCACTAAATATACTTGCCTATACTTTGGAAAAGAACTCAAGCATGGTTGTATTCGTGCCGACTCATTCAAGCGTTGTTGCCGCTATTTGAAAAACATAAAACAAAAGATTATTTTCTTCTAATAGCTACTTGATATTGCTCCAATTATGTTCCAGGGAATTCGAGCTTTATTTAGCAAGTGTGTTCCATCGTTTATGACGGCAAGAATGTGAATGTGTCTGCGTCAAACACATTTGTCGCTATTCAGATTCATAACCTAAAAAGTGACTGTTCTGCTTGCTTGGAGAAACTGAATTTCGACGTGTTGTGCTTCAACCCGGGCTGGCCAGCTTTTGCCTGTTATACAACAATCAGGTTAGTCTTTAGGGGGTTTCCTGGCTTTCCTTGTCTTCAAATGTTGCTGGAATATCGAAAAATGCTTTATCTGTTGCTATACAACCAACCGTTTATAAAACTCTTTACAGCTACGTATTTTATCTCCCTTTCATTTTGCGAGTACTCCTGTGTAAATGCATTGGCCTTAAAAACTTGTGCTAAATTTTGAAACAGTTTCACGTTATTTGCATCCGAGAGTTGTTTAGTTGTTTGTCTCGATGAGATACATCCGCTGTATAGCCGGATTTTAGCCTTCTTATAACAAGTTGCGAATTGCAAATATCAAATCTACAGTTCAAGTACAGTAGTTTATAGTAGTTTCAATCCGACTCTCTCATATAGATATGCGATTTGTCCTCTAAAGTTACAAATAACAATACAAATATAAACAAAACAGACAAGTTTCAAGCAAACTATCAACATAAAGTGGTTGCAAGAACTATTTACTTAGGAGAAAAATAACATGAATGAAAAAAATATCTTTGGACAAGACTGCGAATCGTCTTCCTTTTCTTTGGAATATGCAGAAAAAAACTGCATGCACGCAGTTTATGTTGAAATCGAAACTATATTGAAATGAAAACCACTGCTTGAGATGAAACTGCATTAATGCCAGAAAATTACGGACTATTCTTATTTGAAAATGTTTGAGCACTGCACCTGTCAAGTTTTAGTGGGCAATTAAGTAGTGAATATGGTTAGGCTGCACGGAAACCTCAGGGTTGTCGGCCAGCGGAAAGCCTGATTTTAGTTTATTTGTGTTGACTTTGTTTTTCGTACTAGAAAAGTCTTACCGTTTAAGATAAATTTTCCTTAAGGCTAAAACTAGTCAGATACTCAACCCTGGAGGCATTTGCGAATATAACAGCGTCATATGTTGTTTTAAATGGTCAGCTGAACAACTCGTTGATACTTATCAGATGTTTGCATGTCGCATTTTCAGATGCTTTATAAGTAGTGAACCATAGCACCATTAACTGTTCGTAAAAGCTTTATTGCAGTTTCATTGGTTTAAATTTTATACACGTCAACTGTTGCGATGATGATGATGATGATGGCAACCATTACTGCCCTGTCAAAAGACAAAAGTCTTCTAGCAAGGTCACTCAGGTCTCATTAATCGGGGACATACTAAAATACATAATTCAACAATACTGTTTAGCTGCATTCTTAAAAACCTATTTATAAAACTATTATAGATTACATAAACAAAACTAAAAACTCAGAAGTTCATGTCCATAGCGGTGTAACAGAAACTTTCAAGCCAAAACTGTGAAGGAAAGGGATTGATTGGTAAGTAGCCCCCATAACAAACAGATTATAGTCTAAGACTTCAAATAAAGGCTTCGTTGGACATAGTTAGCCCATTTTATACACCTTATGCGATTGAATTTAAAAGCGCTGCTACGATTGTTAAACAGGAAAAGTGTAAACAGTAGCCTTATGCAGAGTAGCTTGAATACGGTTAGCAATCGTGTACACTATAACGGATAGCTTTTTTATCGTAATATCATTACCTTATGTTTACACTTGGAACAATTTCCTAGACACATTTTTGGTGTCTTCTCGAACGTAAGGCGGTACATTCGTAAATGATATGTTATGTTATATATCAGTTACGCTTTTGCGCTGCGGTTTTCAGCTTAAAAACGCAACGACTTTGTGTCGGCATGAAATCCTTTTAATATAGTGCAAACAAGGATTTATAGATTGACAAAACTTAGTTGTGTCATTCATTATTTGACAAAAGTTTATAAAGTTCTACATATCTCAAAACGTGGCAGTCTTACTTTTTCTAACCTTCTTCTAGTTGAACTCAACATTTGTACTTTACAATTGCAAACAACCATTAATTCGTCGAAGCTCGAATAGCATTTTCAAGGGTTTTTTATCCTCTGACATTTTGGAGTGTATCCGAAAGAGCATGGTTAAAGAAACAAATAAGCTCACTAGTGATAAACAGAGTGTTGCAGAAAGTCACATACAATTGCCACAGATTTCGTACCTACGTAAATCTACAAATAAAGTTGCTTTTCATTTAAGTTAAAACTTCTTGATTCGAAATCCGAAACCCAACTAACTGGAGTTGTTTGAGTGCAGTTTTACTTAAATACGTTCTAAAATTAAGATTAAAACTACTTTTAAAGTACAGTTTTGCATTATAATAATGATAATAATAATAACATAAATAAAAATGATAGTATAATAATAAAAAATAACGATTTATTACCAATACTTCCACTACAGTGGCTCTTCGCCTGGTAAGATAAGACTACAGATTTCAACGAATTTGCCTATAAAGAATTCTGCAGCTGAGACTAAACTACAGAAAACAAAAGTAAAATACAATTAAATTTTGTTAGTATTGGAGTTTGTCAAAATTTGATTGTTCTAGAAGACCTGCGAAACTAACCAAATACAAAGGCATGGAATGCGCTTTGTGATTGTTAATAATTGTTAGCAGAGGTGGGGGAGCTTTCGAAAACCTTTTCTTCGTAATCATACATGTTTCAAAGCAGTTTTGTCAAGAAATAAAATATGATATAAGGAGCAACTATCATTAATTAAATATTGAAAGACATCGCAAAGCTTAAGCTGCTTTGACAATACAACTATCGTTTAATGCAGGCATACAATACATGCTGTGAGTGCTACAGTCCAGTATCCACCCATCAATCAGGCGGCTTTGTAAGGCAATAATTATGACATGAAGTGATACCACTCTATATTGGTGAGTGTCTCTTCAAACAAAGATTTATCCCCTGTGGGCTCGTTTTCTTTTCGTATTTTTGGTAAGAAATGAGTCATTTCAACCTTACCGACTTTAAATGGCCTTGCGTAACTCAGTCGAATTTCACAGTCAAGTAGTTTCAAAAACGTAATACGCCAAAAATAGCTTCTGTTTAACATTGGGAACTAGCTTTGAGGGACGCTAAGTAAGTTATTTATTATTTTTTTAAAATATTTTTTCTGTCAGCATGTTTTACGTTTTGCAATATGTTGACAATTTGACGTTTGTTGAAAATGTTTTTTAAAATCTTTGTCTTGTTTTGGTACACCAACGGAGGTAGGAAAGCTGCCATTGTTATATTCAAGCGGATAACATGCAAATTCATTTTACAAGCGAAGACAATGGAAGCCCACTCCTTGGAGTATTTTGACTAAAAGTTAGCATGGAAAACTCAAAACATACCTGATTTTCCATAAACGAAGTTTATAATTGAAATATACAACTTCTATCTGATGAAAGATTGTCTTATAGGTTGCAAAAAAATTTTTTTTTCAATTTTTTCGTATAAATCATACCCCCTAGCGTGCATTCTCCACATGAGAAAAAACGTTTTTTGGGTTGCAAATTTTAACCAATACGGTTCATAACCTTTAACAGGGTTTGCGCTTTTCTGCTGGCTGATAAACAAGGTAGGAAAATAATTGGTTTTCTTGTTTGAGTAGCTAAATTTTCAAACCCCACTTGGTTTTGAATACAATTCTTTGTAAACTTCCTATTCTTTATATTGGCGCAGAAGCAAATTCATGGCAGTGCTAAACAGCTTGAATACGATTACTTGTTCAGTGAGTGAGAGATTTGAAACATTTGTTGCAGCTTTCAAAGTCAGTTTGTTGTTAGTTCATATATAGTCGTCTCTCAATCTATTATACTTAACTTAGTGATTGCTAGTGTGAAAACACATTGAGGTTACGTTGAGTCGGTCCTAGCTCTAACAACACATAGTTAGATAAATTAATTCAGTTGAAAAAATGCATAATATTGTCAGTATTAATGAAAAAAACGTTATACACATATATATATATATATATATCTAAAGAGAAAGGAACGGAAACTCAATTTTCTTGCAAAACAAGCACATACAAGCACATATTTGCAAATGTTAAAACATACTCTACATACGTACATGCAACTAGATCTAGACACAGGCACACAAAGAGATTCCTTCATTCGGAAAGGGAATTTATCTAACACCAACTATTGAGTAATACGCGGCCATATTGTTTTCATGGAAACCACTGTAACTTTTGATCCCAAAAAATATTTTAAACAAGTCCGATACTTAGTAAATCAAAGATGTGCGTCTTTCAGCGTTGTAAATCATTGCTGAACTACTCGGATACACCGAATATAATTTCTGAACTAATACTATGACTCGAGTGTTTCAGTTTTCACAGCCTAGCTGAAAAGTAGAAAGTACTTTAGTGTCAACAGGAATGGTCTGAAAACTTAGACTTAACAATCTGTTAAGTGCTTCGGCAAGAAAGCTAAGCAACTAATTTACCAATGCTATTGAAATATACAATACTTAAGGATTTTGTTCAAACCCAGTTTCAATGATAGTAACTTAATTGATTTTAAAAGTAGATCTACATTTTACACGCATAATTTTTCAACATACTCTCAAAACTTGAAAACCATGCATCGGGTAAACTTTGCGAATTATGCATAAAAATGTATTTAATCGCTAAACGTCTATTTAGGTTCGGTAGTTCTACTTTAAAAAATGCAAGGGAAAGTCATCGATAGCGCCTTATATGGAGAAGTGAACTGAATCCGCATTTTGTTATGGCTGTGTTATGTTGACATTCTCTATTTGTTTTTGCGCACTGTTTTGAAGACGCTGAGTTAAAATGAATCTTCTTCAAAGTGTTTGTTGCCACCCGGAGAGGTGCAATTGTTTTTGTCGATATGGTAAAATAAGAATTTGGATTAAGTATTCCGTTTCCTTCGATACAAACAATACTGAATCAATAGTGTGAACCGGTGTCATACAGAACAAAAATGTATTCGAACTGTCTCTGAATTCTCCTCTCACGTTTACAAATATCTATATTCAACAAAACTTATGCCGACATAAGATAAATAAGCGCTAATGAAGGATTGAATGGCTACCCTAAAAATTTATAACGGACAAAGTCCGTTGTCACGGTATTGAAGGTAAAATCATTGCTGGATTACAAGAAGGTGGAGGCTTTCACGCTAACGAATTAAAATGGTGCTTCCATTTTATAATTACAGCTACAGCATCATATAATGAGGATCTAAGAAGAAGCTGGTATAACAACAAGTATATAATGGCTTCATCAACAGTTTTATATAGAAAGTCAGTAATTGACGTTTTGTTTGCTGCCTACGACTTTCTCTTCTTAACTTGTCCTAACTGCACGACGTTTTCCAATTCTAGTATCCTCCCTTACCACACATCATTTGTCTAAACTTGAAAAAAGATAACCAAAAAGAACAGGTAGCCGGCTCACAACATTGCATGGGCCAATCTTACTTAGCTAACTACCAAGATAACTTTGATTTCTAAACCAAGCTAAATTCCTTCAACTGACGCTCCCCTTTGAAATATTTCGTTTTGTACTTAGAACTAGACAAAGGGGTCAACAGTACTTATAGTTTGGATTTCTATAGCGGTCCGGTATTTTGAAGTAGGGTCGTCCAACTGCACACTTCCACTATAGGAAAAATTTTTATCACCAAGTATACCTCAAAACTAACAAGGAAATTTATAAAGAAGGTGTTTCATTATTAACGCTTGCTGTTGGCAGAGCACCCCAAGTACATGCACCCATGCATTTGGAACACGTCGAAATAATTGGCAACTGCCATCAGTGTTCAGGCCGCATACCCCTAGAGGGATGGCTTTCATTCCATGAACCAAATTATCTTAACAATCACTTAAACGTTCCGAACATGTAGAGAACAAAACATTATAAACAGTCAACTTAAGTTTCCTTTCGCTCTAACTGCATCGCATATTCACAGAATTACCAGTCTTTTAATAGCCTGTGGTTATAGTTACTCTGTTATTTAACCGAAACGTTCTATGCGAATGATTTTAAAGGTTTCTAGTTAGTGTCAACTCATAAACTATTTATATATCCACGCGAATGAGCAACATTTGAAGCAAGCTTGTTTCTATGGTGTGACGGAGTGGCCCAAACAACCCAGCACCTAAAGTAATCTCTAAAAATCAGATCTTTACTGAGGACTAAATTTTTCACCTCTCTTTTTAGATGATCTTAGGTCAATTTCATAAGCCAAACGAATGTTTCCCCTATGATATTGGTTTGGTTCAGTCGATTACAAGTGTTTGCCAATCCAACGTATAACGGAGAATATCTAGTCGTTGACCTTTTTCACAACACCGTCAGAGGACAAGGGATGTAAAGCCGTTGGCAAAGTATATTGATGTTCTCTTTGGAGGACTGAAAATAAGTTGGTCTGTTACTGAATTTCTTAGTGAACTCTAGCAGCTGCGTTGAAAATGAACAGCTACCTAGTTTTTTTTTACAGTAACGTTTTCCCCCTTCTACTACCTCCATAAATCTCAAACATTGTGTAAGAACCTCTGGCAGCTGTTCAAGCTGAGAAACTTGATCCTTGCATAACCAAACAACATTCTTCAACGAACAATGAAAACTATGAAACGTGGTCGACTCTTGACAAGATATGCATGCTTTTAGTATAAATTGCAAATTTTGCAAGAATTAAACACATTAGAAACCACAAGGGATGTCGGTTCAAAGATTCAATACTAAAACAAAAATATACTGCATGCTTATCTATTGACATCTGTGCTAAAATTTGCTAACTTGTTGTAATTTTCAGCGTGTATATCCAGTAGCGTTCTGCAATCACTATTCTGAGGGTCCAGTGAGTTCTTTCTTGCCATGGCTTTAGCATGGTCTTCTTCTATGAAACTATTGATTGCACATCTGCTCTTCCTACCTTACTCAGGTGAGTGATTTAATACTTAAAGTACTGTCCATTTGTATCGTTAAGTATATATGTATGTCAAATGTAAGTATTTTATTGAATTGGATTGGAGTTTAAAAAATAACTGGTGAAGTTGAACTCCTATGTTTTTTTATAGTATTATTTACTTTTTAAATACTCTTCAGCTAGTGTTTCTATATTTGTTTGCTGTTTTAACAGGCCGGCAACGCGACAACTTAAAACAAAAATCAATCCCTTTTCCATGGGTCATACTGCAGGAAAAGAACACCGGTAATAATCTGCCCTCCGATTTTGAGTAGCAGAACCTCGGAGTAATTTACGCCAAAATTGTTCTCCTAGGTTTAGGTGAAACTTGAAACTAAATTCCTTCATCTAGAAGCTTGTCTGATTTTTAAAAGAATTATTGCAGTGCACTCCAAGGCAAGCTAAATACGTTAACCTGAAATGGTAGCATAAATTAATATTCAAGGAGGTAAACTCAAATACGGGTTAAAAATTCATCCTCGGGTTTAGAGCTAACCACTTTCGAACAACCCTGCCAAGCGGGTCTTTTTTTGAAGGTAAGATAAAATACTTTACTGTACATAGTCCTAAATCTATTTTACGGCATTCATGGAACGCGCGGTTTTACTTATTTAGTGTATTATTATTATTATTATTGTTGTTATTAGTGTTCTTATTATTATCATTATTATTCTATTTTAGATAATTTGAATGAAAATTCGGAAAACAGTATTTTTGTTGCCATCTTTTTCATCTATTTCTCATAACCTCAACGTTTTGATGGAGCAGTATTTTAGATGTTTTCTTTCCTTGATAAGTGAGTATGTGGACAAACATAATTAAAGGTTAAAAGTTTCACATTGCTATGATAAAAGGGGTGATGGATTGTCTTATCTTTCAGTCTGTGTTACCCCTGATGGATGGATATGGGACATAGATAGAACGGCCATCAAAGGTGAAAGCGTAACACTGACGTGGGGGTTTGGACTCGCTGTGAACGAAACCTTCATCAACGCTGTAATTACTCATAAAGATACAGGCGCGACTGTAGCTGCCATACAACCAGACTTGAGTTTCACGGAGATAAACCGTCCGAATACAGATATACGGGTACCTGGACAAAATGTCACACTTCTTCTTTCAAATGTCCTTTTAAGCGACGAGGATGCGTATCGGTGTTTAATTAAAACCAACAAAGATCCCATCAGTGGAAAAAATAAAGACACAAACCTCATCGTAAATGGTACGTATTACTGAGTACAACTTGCTTAGGATTGTGGACAAACAGTTTTCGAAAGGATTTCATACCTTGCGATACATGACTAGAGTAGGGGAATAGAGACCTAACCCTTACCTCCACTACTCTAGCGAGTAAAACAAACAAACTGATTGTAGGTAAACAACATGTTGGGCGGGATTTTGGTACCTATGAAAGACGTATGTAGTATCTGCCCAGCGTATTTTAACGTAAAGCAGTTATGTAACAGTACATCGACTTTAGAAGCTTTTACTTTTGAAAAAATGTGATTTTTACTGTACTGTTTTTAAACTTTGCAAAATTATATCTCTACAAAAATATGCTTCTCTTTGCAGAAAACTGGCCTTAAATGTAAGATGTAGGATAGATATTTTTTGACATTAACTTATCTTATAAGTCAGTTGATTTATGTTCCAGTTCGACCGACCATACAAGCCTTCCCCCAAAGCACTGTTGTTATTGAAAACAATACAGTTAGCCTGATTTGTAACGCAACCGGTAAACCGGCTCCAGTCGTGACATGGACTCAAGTGAACAACCCCAGCCGGTCCTTTCCACCTGGTGAAACACTCACAATATCTCGTGCTAACGGGAATGACACCGGAGAGTACAATTGTACAGCGCGTAACAGTGCTGGAAGTGCAATGGCGTCAGCTACAGTTAATGTCAAAGGTAAGTAGGAGTAAGAAAATAACTGTCATACTCAGCAAAAAAAGTGCATTACGGTGAAAGATGAATAAAATAATTATTGCCTTTGCTGTTGTTGTTAAGTTGGTATTATTGTTGTTGTTATACTGATTTCATTAATAGCTTTGTGTTTCCTGTCCTTATAGTTTCAAATATCTATTAATCTATCTTTTAAATGTAGAAGATAAAATTTAAGAAAAGAAGCTAGCAGAATTTAAAGAGTTGAATGTAACAATAGAGCAATAATGTATATCTTCATTGACAATTTTTTTATAAAATGTGGCGCCTTCTTTTAATACCGAGCTCTGAGAAGTTGAAGTCGTTTATTAAAGACTGTGACTTGTGAGCAATATCCGAAGAAAGATTGTGCTTTTCGTTGTTCAGTGCTAGATTGATATTATGTTCAGTCGCATGTTGCTTTTATCTTATTTTATTATCAAAATTTATTTTAAAGTTGTCAAAATCTTTAAACTGATTGAAACCTCAATTTCTTCTTTAGGTTAAGTTAGTTGATTTTTGTAGCGTTTTCGTTAAATGATTAGAAACATTAAACTTGTTTTGTCTTCACTTATTTAGTTGCTTACTCTTGTTATCCTTTTCGTTGTATTTTTCTTTCGTGTGTTCCTTTTTGTTTTTCACCTCTGTTTCATGCAGCATTTATTTGCCGTTATTAACCCTATTCCGCCTGGGCTTTTTTGGAGTTCCTGGGCCTGGGGGGGGGGCTTCAAAAGCCCCCCCCCCCGTCATAAATCCG
>JAOBRG010396834.1:0-10267 GCA_027574985.1 Umimayanthus nakama | reverse complement strand
GATAGCGGGGACATTCACTTTTTCTTGGTGTGAAACTAAGTGAAGTCCCCGGGGCAAAATTTCATAGTGAACAGCCCCGCCCCCTGGGGTACTACCTTTTTGGCTAGTACAAAAGCTCTATAAAAACTCAATATCAAAGAAACTTTATCGACGAAACTTTAGTTTAATAAAACATAAAAACGGTGTCATTGTTCTACATACATCGATTTTTCGGACAAAAATTACATGAATAGAAGTGACGACGCTTCAGCTCTTCACCCAACGGCTACGACCGTAACGCGTGATCACTCGTTATATATCAATTTAGTAGAAATACGCTCGTTTGAATATATTTCAAATGTACTACAAAAAAGCAATACATATCTACTATCAGCCGAGTCTCTTAGAAAAAATATATCTGGGACATATCTGCACACAAGCTAGACAATGAAACACACCGAGACGTGATGATGATAGTATCTTTTATAAATATTTGCATTTGTTTGCTATGGATAGCTGGCCAAATAATTTACTCAAACCACCTACCTTTGCTATAAATGAGGCTTGAAAAGGAGTCAGCTATGATGGGCTTCTTAATATCTCTTTTCCAAACCTTGCAAAGCATCTTCAAGCATCAACCAGCTTCTGTCGCTTCTGTCTCTCCTTGTGCAATAGTTTGTGTCAAGTCACGGTTCCAAAATAAATTACTGTTGTGGCGCGAAAAGGTCGGTGAATGCCCCGCTAATTCCCCGGTTAAGTCCCCGCCTCAAGGGGCAAGGAAATGAAACAAGAGATTTGGGTGAACATCCCCGCTTTCCCCCGCCTGTCCCCGAGGTGGGGGGGAGGGTCAAATGACTGATGCATATAAAAATCGGCAACAGATAACAAGTTAAAACGTACACAGGCTTGCAGTAAAAAAAAGATCCGAGATTCAAATAACCAAACCTATTGGTCAGTTGTTTTGAGCAAATTCACCATACCTAGGTTACTCTACAAAAGGTATAGTTAAAATTTTTCATTATTATTTGTATGTCGTCGTCCGCAAGGGACCATTTTGATTATGATTTGGAGCATAATGATAAGTGAATACTTTTTGATACTCCGGCGCTTAGCACTCCTCCAATATCTGTGTAAACTAATACTTGTAATTTTGCCCTAAAATATCCTATTTTTGAGCCATTTTGTCCCTAAAATTCCCTAATTTTTAAATTAAGAAATCCCTATTTTTTCCCTAAAAAGTTTCTCAGGGCTGTAAGAATGCCTGTGGTAGTTACAATTCATAAAAGCAGCTAATGATGCGCGATTCATGTTCAAAAGTTCTTGCCACTTCTGGGACTTTAGATGCGTTCCGTAGAGGTTTTTGATTAACCCTAGAAGGCAAAAGGAAGGGGGGGGGGGTCGATCTGACAGCGCTCTCAATTCAGTTTTTGTTTTGAGGTTTTGTTCCTTGACCGATTACCAAAAGCTTCGGCAGTGACGTCACGATTGATGACGTCATCATAATAAGTCAGGCAACTTGTAATTGTATGCAGTTTTTCGCTAAAATAGCGACTATTTTTGCTAAATACTGATAACTTTATAATGGATCTTACAATTTTGTAGATATTGTTTTCTCACTACTTTTAGTGTTTAACATTGAATACGAAAGAAAGTTGACAAGAAATTTGAAAATCCAAATTGGCGGCCGCAGTGACGTCATTATGTTGATGTAGTTGCCATGAAAACCAACTAAGCAGGAAGTGGTTTCAATTAACTTAAAAGTACAAAGAATGCTCATTTTTGTGAGAAAAACTAGGTACCGAGTTGAAAGTCCAACTCGAAAGTCCAACTCGAAAATCCAGCTCGAAAGTCCAAATCGTAAGTGCAACTCGAAATCCCCACTCGGTCAATAGGTATCCTCATTTTTTGTATCAAATGACTAGTTTGAATCATTTATTAGTAAAAATGTAATTGTAGCCCTACCAAGCAAGGAGCCACTTTAGTGGAAAAACCGGTAATAAACCATAATAATAATAATGATAATAATAATCATCATCATCATAATAATAATAATAATGAAAATGATAATAATAATAATAGTTATAATAATAGTAATAATTATAATAGAAATATTTTTAAATGGTAAAACGAACGATAAAATCCGACGTTTCGGAATAGTCATGACTCCATTATCAAGGGAAAAAAAATTAAATGCGAATTACTAAAATTTAAGCGACAAGAACGTGCACGAGACGATCCCTCAGGACCTTCTGAAACGTTTCGAGGTGCAAGAACAAATTTGACTGTTTGATGTAGGAAATGCTTTTTATAAGAACTGATCTTAAAGCCAAATTTCAAAGTGCAATCAAACTCTACTCGTGCCAAAGTATTTCTATAATCTTCGCACCCAGTTATGTTAATTTTCGCGCCACATCGCTTAAATTCTGTAGTTGGCATTTTAGCATTTTCCTTTATAATGGAGTCATGACTACTCCGAAACGTCGGATTTTATCGTTCGTTTTTAACTTTTTAATACGAATAATAGTATTAATATTGTTGATACTATTATTATTATTTTTATTATTATTATTAATTTTTTTTCGTCCCTTAGAATTTATTGATAAAACATTTCACAGCTGTCTTATAAAGACCTAAAGTCTTTAATCACATCAGAACTTTAAAAATGCGTGCAATGTTCAAACTGTGTGACACCACCAACTTTTTGCATTCGCCTCAGCAGTGTTTTTGATCGCGGTCCAACAAGGTCTTCCATTGTGTCTTCAAGATCCACGGACCATCCTCTCAGCTCATCCTTTATTATTGTGATGATGATAATGATGATGACGATGATTATTTTTTTTTTTCAAACTTTATTGAACTTTGTTGAAGTCTTAACTTAACACTTTACATTTTCACACTTTAACCCTGCGCCACTTTTTAGAAAACTTTTCAGAAGCGTGAGAGGTATAAGCAATATATTTCTCAGTTTCAATTGTGTTTTTAAGCAATTCAAGAAAGGCTGCAAAATCCAAATGAGCATTACTTGTAACGTTGCAGTAAATATGGTATTTTGCTATTAGAATTATATGATTTAGAGTAATTTCGATTCTATTTTTCCGAATAATTCCGTACAGTATTTCAGTGTTTGAAAAGCGTGTCAGAGGTTCGAAAGTATACCATTTGTAAAATTGATTCCAAAATTCAGTTGCGGAAGAACAGGTGATAAACATGTGTTCTATTGTTTGTGTGGTGTCATTGCATATCGGACAACTACTGGAATCGCGTATATTCATTCTGTACAAGTGTAAGTTAGTTGGAAGAATATTGTGGAGTATTTTGAATTGAAAAATGGACAGTTTTGTTTCATGTGTGACCACAAATGGTTAAAGGTAGTAGAGCGAAAGTTCTGACTCATTGATTTATTCCGTTTTTCGAGGTGCAGGAACAAATTTGACTGTTTATTGTAGGAAATGCTTTTTATAAGAACTGACCTTAAAGCCAAATTTCAAAGTGCAATCAGATTCCATTCGTGCCAAAGTAATTCTATAATCTTCGCACCCAGTTATGTTAATTTTCGCGCCACATCGCTTAAATTCTGTAATTTGCATTTGAACATTTTTCTTCATAATGGAGTCATGACTACTCCGAAACGTCGGATTTTATCGTTCGTTTTTACCTTTTTAACTTTTTAATACGAATAATGGTATTAATATAATTTTATATTGATACTATTATTATTATTATTGTTATTATTGTTATTATTATTATTATTATTATTATTATTACTATTATTATTATTATTATTATTATTATTATTATTATTATTATTATCATCATTATCATTAATAATAATAATTTTTTGCTGGTTGGTTGGTGGTTGGAGTCTTCATATAAGAGCCCAGTTTTTTCGCGCGGCGTAAGGAATCTCTGTCCATGTATCGCTGAGGTTCCCTGGGTATTTTAAAGGGAGGATGGACAGCAAGTGAGAGCAATGAATATATTGGAGGATTTGGGAATAGAAAGATGGGAAAAACTATGAAAAGTGGGCGCGCCGAGATCTCTGGGAAGTTGAAGGAAGCTTTACTTTCTTCCCATAATCCCGTACGCTCTTGCTTCTGCGGAGACCGAGGAGACAGATAAGAAACGGGACCAAGCGGAAGAGCTGTTGTTGTCAGTTATGTCACCGTAAATACGGACACAAACATAACAACTACAGAAGAACAAACGAAAGGATCAAACTTTTTTCCCCTCTGCTTCCGTCTGCGTTCTATTCGGTTTTCACGGCAGCTGCTAAACAGCGGGAGCTCATGTTAAGACAGACGCAGAAGGAAGAAAGAGAGAATCGTCCAATTCATTGGGTTCATGGTTACATAAGTGTGTTACGATTACCCTTGCGCCTCCGCTCCTTGCGTCGCTCGTGAAAACCAGGCTTGAGTCCAATTTTTGCTCCAAAGTGATACCGTTTATTTATCACTTCCACAGGCCCTTGCAAGGCCCCTCGAGGAAAAGGGAGCTTTAAACTATTCGAGCTAGGAAGGGAGCCGTGGTCAGTGTGTGTGTAGGGGGGACGAGTGGAAGAGAAAGGGGGGAGGGGGGTTGCACTGCACTATTTACAAACGAAGGTTTATCCTTTTCCATAGCAACCGTATTTTGAGCCAGTGGAACTTCTGATACAAAGTATCAGAACTAAAGCCCCAGTTTAATGGGTTTTCAGTTTTGTTTCTAAAAAGGCTGTTTAAAAATAAACTGATCAAGAAGGAGTCGCTGGTCTTTAACACGAGCCAATATTCTGGCGGGATAATTCAGGAAACTTTTACGGATGCGCTTCTGGTTTCTTTTCTCCATGCATCTGCTTTCTAAATGAGTGATCAAAAACAATGACCATAATACTACCCAACACTTTATTAAAAGAACAAGGAGCTGTATTGTAAGTGTTCACAACAAAAGTAAAACTGAGGAATGAACTTCTTATATAAGTTCTGTGTGAAATTGAGTAAAAATCTAATGAGCAGGGACTGAATCATTTAAAACCTCCTGCTACTATAAAATACATCGCTTGTGCTTCCTAAAACTTAACGTTCTTTAAGTTAAACATAGTTACACGTTTATACAATTAGTGCAAATAACGTCCCTTCAGAAATTAACGCTATAATTAAAATCAACATACCAATGAAATCTTCTTTTCTGTATGAAAGGGCTCCCTTTCTACAAAATCACGATAAAATGGCTTATTTCTAAAATGAAATGGATGATTTATCTAAATTTCGGGAAATTGAAATTAAGAAAACATAAAGGTTTTTCTTATACAATTGCTTATATAAATGCATGGTGTATATGATTACTAACAAGTAACAGCTACAGGAAAGTTTTTAGTGAAGTGTTAAAACTCAGCGTGATTGACAAAATCATCTGCAAATTCTCAAAAGGTCAAACGGAGTGAACTGTTTCAAAAAGGTCGCTACCGTGCTCCCACAGTCTCGCACAAAAACCTGTAAAGTCTCAGGAACAGACTTGCCAGCCAGCTTGTCGGCGTTCCTGTGCACGTCACTTTGATGTCAGCGCCCTTATCCTCGAACTGATACTGCCACTGACCTCGGCCGGACACTATGATAAGGTCTTCTATGGAGTCCTTGAAAGTGAAAGAGGCATCACTCATGTCGGCATCGTCATTGGTTGTCGCCTTGGGAATGTAGTTGATAGCGGCTTGTAGGAATCGTCTGGTCGAGTGTTGCCGTGGTGTATTGTGGGGCAAGTGGTGCTCAGGGCCACATCTCTCAACCAGGATTTTCCCCAACGCGCGTGGAGTGATCTTAGGCAAATTAATTGTGTCACATCTATCCACCTGTTGTAGTAAAAACAGCGAAAGAACGGCCTATTGTAAGTCACGATTTATTTACGTTTTAAAAGGCTTTTTTCAAATTACGGCATTTTTATGTATAAAGGAACTTCTAGTGTTTGAGCTTACGGTGCGTTAGTTTGGCTCTATTCCAGTAAGGAATTTCTTGGAAAAATTTGGAAAAGTTCATCCGATTGACTCGATATTCCCAATGCGGAAAAGATGGAATGCCCGTTTCCAATATTTTGGCTCCGGGAAGCAGAAAAATTGGAAAAGTCTAGAAAAGTGACAGCAGTGTGATATCATCGAAACTCAATCCTAGACGGGGAGAACAAAACGGCAAAAAGTGTTTTCATCGAGGAATAGAAAAAGGCCTTTCAGAGAGTCATAACGACACTCCATGTTTATACCACGTACCTAGGAGATGCGCTCGCGTGTGCGTGCGTAAACGACGATCGAAATTAGCCTGCCTTCTTTGCCTAGTTTTATATAAAACGACGCACGTGGTTTCTTCCGTGAAAAGATCAAGTCGATACTCAATTGCATGTATATTAGAAGTAAACATTCATTGGCTTCTTGAGTCTGGGCCCGCCGCCCCGACATGCACTACGCGCCGTCCGGTATTGCCAAACCTTTGAAGCTCCTTAATATTTTGGCCTGACCGCGTGCTCACCGCCGAATGGAGAGATTGAAAGTAACAAAAAAACAACTCGATTCATTAGATTTGGACCATTTATTAACAAATTTACATCAGTTCATCTATGAAGTTGGGGTGTTCCTGCACTGTGACACATGTTTAGTTTAGGCACTAGCTAACAACACAAAACAGCAAAACACGCCTATAACAACAACAGCATTGACTAGTTTTGACGAAAATGATCCGAACCACTCGAACGTCAATTGAAAGTTAAAACTAAATAAATACTTCCTAAACTTTGAAATCAGGGACCGGCTGTTCAAAGCTTGATTAAAACCAATCCTGGGTCAGCTGTTATTGAATCCTACTATAAGCACTAATGGTTCTCTGAATAAGCGCGCCCAGAACACTCAAATTCAAACGCGCTTCGTCCCTGCTCTAGAAAAAGAAAACTCAATCGAACCACATCGCTTTTAAACTCAAACAATCACTACATGTAGGTTTTTCAACCAGAAATTGAGTCCCAAATAGGGTTTGTCCTCCTACCTTAGTGTCGGTTTCTCCTCTTTCTACTGTCGACTCGTACGACGAGAACCGCTGCGGACGCGACATTCTACTGGCTTGAGCGTGAGGTATGTAATAGAACGTACTAATCTAACCAGCCGTCTAGAAACCTTGAAAAGTTTTGTGTTGTTCTGACGCCAGCCTCCTAACGAAACCTATTTAGTGCAGGTTTCTGATGACGCAGAGATTTGTTTAGCGTCTTTCAGTTTCGAATGTGGCAGAGCAAATCCCTGGACGGAAAGCAAAGCATGCTTTTTGTTCCAACTAAGAAAAATAAATTTCGGGAATATTGCTAAAGACACAAATATTGTTGTTTATTAGAAGTTGTTGGGAAAACTCTCTAAAAGAATTCCAAAAAATATTAAAATTATTTTGAAAACAACTTATATCGGTGATCGATTGAATTAGTACCACACGAAAATGAAATAATTAAACATCTCAAAGGTTCTTTTAGAAACAACTTGGTAAATGGGACAAAAAACTGAAAGGAACGGGACAAATTTGAGTCAGAAATGAATCATTTAGTTCATTGGGATTATTCGGTTTTCAAAGACAAGAATGCATATAAGCTCCCACAATATTTCGTTCGTAGATGAAACAATAAAAAGAGTATAGGAGGTTTCATCTATGAAATAAGTCGTGGAATGACCGAAATGTAAACGTTACGATGTACATAAAATTATTCAGCTGGCGAAATTAAGCATGAAGAAGTCAAATCACCTAAGTCCTAAGTATTCAAAGAAAATTTTAAGATTCAACAAGCGACAAAGCTTTTGTTTAAAAAAAATTGCACGGATATCCAGAGTTGCAGCTATAAAGGAGTACAACCATTATATTTTGATAATGAAAAAAAGAAAACTACCAAACTGAAATATTTTCTCCAGCAGTACTAAGTTCAGGTATGATCTAAAGCAGAACCATTTTCAATGTTTTGATATAGTTTAGTTTCGTTTTCATTTTGGGTTATGCCTCATGTTTGCTTTCAAGAAAGTTTCAACGTGGGAACTCAAACTTACTGATTTGAAATTTGAATCTGTGGAATGTAAAAATTTTCTTGTATCTTTGCACGTTGTTGCATGGCCGAATATATTTGAAAAAGGAAATTAGTAGTATTGAAGGAACAGCTCTCCCCTAGACGTATCAGTGAAGATTTCAAGCTTGTCTTGCGCTCTTAAATAATAAATGTAGAATCCACCGCTCAACACAGCAAACTGAAAATTTAGGTCGAATTGAAAGCGAAAGCAATGCTATCGAAAACTGGTATTAACTATTTGCTTTAATCAATCTGCAGTAATTGAACCTTTCAGACAACCTCGCAGCACTCCATCAGTAGCAATTCCTTTTGAACTAGTTACTATGTCCGACATGATATCTGGCATGTACAATTGGCTGTTTGGCTCGGCCCAACCAAAAAATGCAGAGGTAGGATTTTGGAGGTATAGACTGTAGCAACGGTTTGCTAAAATTCACAAATGTTTTGCAGATTTAATCAACTTGTCTTTCGGTCACTCCATCTGACGGATTATTATAGATGCTGTTTGCTCAACAAGGGTTGGCATAAGGCGAAATGTAAAGCGGTAGCCGTTAATTCTTCAGTGATAACCAGGAAATCCCGAAGAAATTAGCGTTTTAGTTGCAGGGCGTTAACTTATGCGGGTCGAGAAGTCGTGACTTTTGGTTTTCGCATCAAGTCTTAATCTAATCAGCAAATCCTGGAAATGAAAACAACTTGGTTATAGAATAGGTTTTAGTAAGTGTTTTAAAAAGTTCGTTGCGGTTTTCAAACACTGTTGCGGAAAGTTTGGTTTGTGATTTTATCCGTGTCTTTCGCTTCTGCGTCTTATTTTATTGGTATTTGAGATATATTTTTGTTTTATATTGTTGTTATTTTTAAATCGTTTCGGGATTCTTGACTTTCCGATCATCTTCTCAGTTTTTTCGATTTTAATTAAGGGCAACCGATGAAGAAGACCGAATATAGTACCAAAGTTTGGAGGATCATACGATAACGAAAACATTGAATTATAGTCTTGTCGATCAGTCTTGATCTTGAAGTAAAGTCAATAGTCGATACTGGAACCAAAAGGAAATGTGTGTATCAAATGGCAGTGACAAACTTTGCTGGCGCGTTCTGACTTTGTGAATGTACCTAAAGTTCCAGTATATCGACTATTGACTGTGACAACTTTTTCAGCTGCTTTCTTTTTTAAAAACCTATTGGCGAAGCTCACTTAAAAGATCAGTTCTAACAAGCTTAGTTTTGACGATGAATGAATGCTGATTTCTAAATCAATAAAGTGCTGAAATTACTTTGTTACAAATCTTACTATGATAAATCTTGTTCTAATACCAGAATGACTGATCTATTTGGCTTCTGCATTCAACAGGACATTGATGACTGTACTGAAGTGAAGACGATCACCGCCAGACAGCTCGGTTTAAAGATTGTGGAGAAATGTGGCAACGAGGGTCAGTGGCCGAGCAACACCGCAGAACAGAGGAGGAGTCGTGAACTGCTGCAAGCTGCCATCTCTTACATTCCAAAAGCTTACGATGAAACGGGCGCTAATTTGAGTGACGCGACGTTCATCTTCGCAATTCCTGGTCACGAATTTGCGGTGAAAGCTGGCAATGGTACTTGGGAATTCCAGTTCAGTTATCTGAACGAGGAGATAGAGTGCCAGTGCGCAAATCGCCCCAATTACATGTGGGCATGGCACAAAGTTTCCAAGCACTGGGAAAAGATTAAGAAAGCTATTTCCAATGCCGCAGACGAAATTCGTGCTTTAACTTATGAGAACAAAGGTTGCTAGGCGTCATGTAACTTGCCAGTAGTTTTCCTAAGTAGCTTGTCTCATGCACAGCAGTCTCACAACTGACATGGTTTAGTTTTAACTAGATTGGCTTTGGTGAACCTAGACATTAGTTCTTAATCTTGAGGTTTATATACAATGAAAAAAATTTTTTTAGTCCAACTCGTGACCCCCTTGTATAGATCTCGTAATAAAGTATTTTAATTCATTTAATCATGCGTGTAATCAAATCGGTTGTAATAAAGCAAAGATACAAATTTGGAGGTTCAACACTCACGTGTACTCTTATATGCTGAAAAGACTTTTAAAAAAACATCAACTTGTTATTGCTTATAACATCATTGAGGATGAGCAACCAGTATCATCTTGTGACGTCAATAACTCCCACAGCGGTAACCTGACCTGGATTTTCCCTTGGTTGAGGAGGGGGGGGGGGGGGGGGGGGCAAGTGAAACTTTT
>JAOBRG010396823.1:0-10267 GCA_027574985.1 Umimayanthus nakama | reverse complement strand
AGAAGCTTTGGTTTCAAGTACATCAGCCATCCATTCTCACTCTCCCGCAACCTCTCCAGTTGGTGGCGGAAACACACAGTACAGGCCCAGAAGCTTTGGTTTCAAGTACATCAGCCATCCATTCTCACTCTCCCGCAACCTCTCCAGTTGGTGGCGGAAACACACAGTACAGGCCCAGAAGCTTTGGTTTCAAGTACATCAGCCATCCATTCTCACTCTCCTGCAACCTCTCCAGTTGGTGGCGGAAACACACAGTACAGGCCCAGAAGCTTTGGTTTCAAGTACATCAGCCATCCATTCTCACTCTCCTGCAACCTCTCCAGTTGGTGGCGGAAACACACAGTACAGGCCCAGAAGCTTTGGTTTCAAGTACGTTAGCCATCCATTCCCACTCTCTCGCAAGCTCTCCAGTTGGAGGCGGAAACACGCAGAACAGGCCCAGAAGCTTTGGTTCCAAGTACGTCAGCTATCCATTCCTACTCTCCCACAAGCTCTCCAGTTGGTGGCGGAAACACACAGAACTGGCCCAGAAGCTTTGGTTCCAAGTACGTCAGCTATCCATTCCTACTCTCTCGCAAGCTCTCCAGTTTGTGGCGGAAACACGCAGAACAGGCCCAGAAGCTTTGGTTCCAAGTACGTCAGCTATCCATTCCTTCTCTCCCACAAGCTCTCCAGTTGGTGGCGGAAACACGCAGAACAGGCCCAGAAACTTTGGTTTTAAGTACGTCAGCTATCCATTCCCACTCTCTCGCAAGCTCTCCAGTTTGTGGCGGAAACACGCTTAACAGGCCCAGAAGCTTTGGTTCCAAGTACGTCAGCTATCCATTCCTACTCTCCCACAAGCTCTCCAGTTGGTGGCGGAAACACACAGAACTGGCCCAGAAACTTTGATTGCAAGTAGGTCAGCCATCCATTTCCGCCCTCCTACAAGCTCTCCAGTAAGTGGCGGAAACACACAGTACTGGCCCAGAAGCTTTGATTCCAAGTACGTCAGCCATCCATTCCCACTCTCCCGCAAGCTCTCCAGTTGGAGGCGGAAACACACAGAACAGGCCAAGAAATTTTGATTCCAAGTATGTCAGCTATCCATTCCTAATCTCCCACGAGCTCTCCAGTTGGTGGCGGAAACACACAGAACAGGCCCAGAAGCTTTGGTTCCAAGTACGTCAGCCATCCATTCCCACTCTCCCGCAAGCTCTCCAGTTGGTGGCGGAAACACACAGAACAGGCCAAGAAACTTTGGTTCCAAGTGCGTCAGCTATCCATTCCTAATCTCCCACGAGCTCTCCAGTTGGTGGCGGAAACACACAGAACAGGCCAAGAAGCTTTGGTTCCAAGTACGTCAGCCATCCATTCCCACTCTCCCGCAACCTCTCCAGTTGGTGGCAGAAACACACAGAACAGGCTCAGAAGCTTTGGTTCCAAGTACGTCAACCATCCATTCCCACTCTTCCGCAAGCTTTCCAGTTAGTGGCGGAAACACACAGAACAGGCCCAGAAGCTTTGGTTCAAAGTACGTCAGCTATCTATTTCCACTCTCCAGCAAACTCTCCAGTTAGTGGCAGAAACACACAGAACAGGCCCAGAAGCTTTGGTTCCAAGTATGTCGGCCGTCAAGTCCGACTTTCACACAAGCTAACAAGCTAGTGGCGGAAACACACAGGCCCGGAAGCTTTGGTCACAGTGACAGAACCAAATAATCTAGTTCCTGTTGTTTAAAATTTAGATGATCTATGCCAAGAAAATAATAATTTTAGATAATTCAAATGTCCTGTACTGAGCTGGGCCCTCGAGAGGGAGTGAGCGATGACCCATGGGGGGTTAAGTTTTTAACCCACGATTAGATTTACCTCTTTAAGGATTGATTTGAGCTATTATTTCGACCTATTCAGGTTTCCTAGCAGTATACTTCAGTATTATCACTTTAGAAATCTTTGTTTAAGGTTTCGCCTAATTCCGAGTTAAATTTAACCCACGTTTGGACAACTGGGTCCAGATGAGAACACACATATGGCCGAAACTTAATTAATTTTGAATCAATAGGTTGATTCGTTAAGCCTAGCTGAGGCTATTTTTTCGGTGGTTTTTGTTGTTGTCGAGATTTGGCTATTATCGATTTTTTCCGGTAATTTGAGGCGTGCTATTAAACTTCAATTAAGTTTGCCCACGCGTCTTAGTGCAGTAGTCAGTGGCGGTGCGCATGTGATAGGAAAATAACCTCTATAAAAAAGCTGAATCGCCAAAGTCGACTTAAACCCGCGACCCTACCATTGTGAGATTGACGCTTTACCCCGTTGAGCTGCGACGACTTCGAAACATTTCAGGGAATTGTTTTGTGATTAGACGATACGTTTCGTATCGCGCAGAAGGGGCCTGGGTTCTAAAGTGCAAAGTGTTATGCACCGGCGAGTGTTGGTGCTTTTACGCCACAGTTGATGTAGAATTTTCTTCGCTTGTGGCTTTGCAAGTTAACAGGAAAGGTATTATTTTGATGTTTTTTGGCATTTCTCTTTTTATGTGTTCTCTCCATACATATCGTTGCTATCAAAGGAACGATCGATAAGCAGCGTTCGTATGCAAAACTGCTGTTGAAGTCGGGGGCTTTTGTTTTCGAACCGGGTTCTGCCTGTTACTGCCTATGAAACCGCCTACTGCCATTGCCTATTTCGTGGATTGTTCATTACGTTTATATATTATTGCTATTACTTTTCTGATTTCCTTTGACATATTCGACTTTGAAATGAAGAAAAAAAACCCAAAAAATCTTGATTACTTCAAGAAGAAAAAGAAAGGAAAAAAAGAAAAAGAAAACCGATATGCATCCAACGGGATTCGAACTAACCACTCTGCCAGCGACGCTTGTGTCTTTGACATGTGACCAGGACCGAACGAATGAATGAATGAATGTGAACGCATGCGAGTGGCTTGTATAACTATGGTGCAACGGCACTCCGGCTCCAGTCCGGAACATTTTTGTTTACATTTTGAAATTTATCGGTGCGGAAACGGCAGCCAAATGCAAGATAGAACTTTTGCTGCAAGCTTGATCAAGATGACTTATCAGAATTTATTATTATTATCCTCTTGACAACTGCTAAACGCCGGATAACTCTTGAGCCATTCAAGACAGCTAGCTTACATGAAGTGCAAGAGATCCTGGTAAAGGAAAACGGCCAGTAATTATTTCGTGGATTGTTTATCACGTTATATATTATTCTATAACATTTCTGGTTTGTTTTGACATATTATTCGACTTTGAAATGAAGAGAAAAAAAATTAATACTTGAAGAAGGAAAAAAAGGAAAAAAAGAAAAAATTCGATGTGTGTACACGGGGATTCGAACCAGCTTTAATTTGTAAAGAACAAGTGAGACAGAAAAAACTGGGTTTTTTTTCAGTTTCCGCGTTCACAAGTAAGCAGAATACGGGGTTTGATCAACAAAGGTCTTGAAATGTTGATTTGGTAACTTTTTCACCTGTGGGCTTTGATGTGTAGCTGACGTTTCAAGCGTCAATCAATTACTAAGCATCAAGGTACGGGCCGAGTAAGGCTGTTAATACAGCCTCTTGTTTCCATGAGATTGCTCACCAGTTACGGCGCTCGTGAGCGATCATAAGGAAAGTAGGCTTAACCGTTCCACTGCACAAATACTAATACATTTACTGCAATTTGCAGCTAGGTGGCGACCATGTTGGTTTGACGTGTCACGTGTACACCAAGATGGAGGTAACATAACATAAAACAATGCAACACACCATTTCCACCACTTTGTGCATATTCTTAATTTAAATAGAACCATGAACTTAAAAATGAAAAGATGTAGTGGTTGGGCACCCAAAATAACTCTAGAAGCTATTCTAGATGGATGTCTATTATAAATGATGTTCTAAAATATTCTTTTGATCAGAAAAGGGAAAAATATACTTTCTTTTGAGATATAAATACACAAACTCACACATTTATTCAGTTAAAACCCCATAAATAATTCAGTACAAAAAATTTGAAATCCGCCAAATAAGGAGGAAAATGAAAAAAAAAACATTAGTCACCTAAACAGACCGTCTTAAAGTAAGGGAGAGCTAGTAACAATGACGTTCCACGTGTTAAGTGCACGTGTTCATCAAGGTTCTTCTTTGGATTTCCTTTTGTCTTTGATAAAGCTCTTGTAAAGCGATCTCTTTCATCGTATCGACATTTCTGTATATAAAACTCGGATAACCTGCCTGTACTTATTTGATACTAAAAAAGGAGAGTCTTAAAGCAACTCAAGCAAAAACGAGGATTTGCGGCCAAGTTAATGAATTGTCTAGCTTCCTTCCCTCTCCTTTCTTCAAAACCTATGCTTTAGTATAGGAATGTTTATATTATGTTATAATATTATATTATACTCAAATTCTCTGTCTGGAAAGGCCTCCACTTAAAAATGGCTACCTAACTGGCAACCGTTCTTGTGTACAAAAAAGAACCTGTAGTGCTCGGATATAAGAAACTAAGCATCAATACTTGGAGCAGACTGTGTTTATCTTCACCATTCCCTTAGATAACGTCAGAAACACGGATATTCTAGTGTTCTGGGACAATACTTGTAATGTTCACGTGCACATGACACTTTTTCAAAACATACGCATAGTTGAATGCTGATCATTTATCATCTGGTCTCAATATATCGCAGTTGTTTTTTCTTCATCTTTTTTATCTTTGCTGTATTTTTAATCTGGAAAGAAAAAAACAATGAAAGTTAGTTATTAGTAAATCTAACTTGTTTTAAAAAATTGGCAATTATAACTAAAAAAAATATACTGTCTAGTCATTCCTAGCGCTTTCTACAAATCCTTTACAGTAATATTCGATCAATTGGTTTGTCTATGTAAAGCTCCTTGTTGTTGTGTATCCGTCTATCCAACCGTCCGTTTGTCTGCGTATTATTCCGTGTGTTGCTGTGGGTCCGTCTGTCCACCCGTCTGTCTGACTGTATAGAACTTGTTGTTGTCATGTGGATCTGTCCATCTGCTGTCTGCCTGTATGGAACTCCTCGTTGTTGTGGATCTGTCCGTCCACCCGAATGTATAGAACTCCTTGTTGTTGTGGATCCTTCTGTCAAACCGTCTGTTTGTCTGTGCTTAATGCTCTTTGTTGTTGTGGATCCGTTTATCCAGTCATCTATTTGTCTGTGTAATGCTCACTGTAATGTTGTGGATAAACGTGAAGTAATTTCATATTCCAAAACGAATGCAGCTCTAGCAAAACTGTCATAAATCCTCAGCTTAGCATGTCAATACAGATTGAAGTGTTTTCGAACACTTGCTAGACATGCTAGTATCTTTTAATGTTCACAATGCGACAAAAAATTCACAAATTGTGATAAACGCTCTTCTCTTCAAGTATTATAGTAACGAATGCATGGATACTGTTTTTAGAGCTTGGTGCACTTGCAAATAGGCCCTTTGCAACTAGAGGTTACATGGTACAAAATCTAGCACTCTGAAAAGCAAAAGTATGTGGCAGAATCCAAAATGAAACACAATTAACTAGGAAAACTTGTTTGTTCTTTGTGTACATTTTCCAATGGAGTCTTGTTTCATTCTTTTGCTCTCCAATATGTTGGATTTTGCGCCATATGACCTCCAGCTGCAAAGGGCGTGTTCCACACGAACCTAAGCGTATCTTATAAAATAGTGGATTGCTACTATCATCCCGAAAAAAGCAATGATTTCAGAGCATCCCTAAATACTAACTGCAGGGAATACACTTACCACTTGCACAACTTGTGACTTCTTTTCATTTTCCTCTCTCCTTTTTCTTCGTTCTTCAGTTCTTTTCCTTTTTGCCTAATGTAATTTTACAAATAGTACGTTTATCTCAAATTTGTAATCAGTACCAAGATTTTAAAATACGTTCGTTTGACCTTACCAGACCGTTTGACCCATACAATACCCGAAGCCCCACCATAATGCAATGTATGGGCCTGGTCTGGATGTTTAGAGAGGCGCATGTGAGGCCAGCAGGTATTTAGGTATTTAGAAGTGTTACTAGTTTTTTGTTAATGGGGGGAGGGGAAAAACGTGAAGTGACCAGGACTGTATGTTGGTGGTTGAATGGAGGTATTTTAATTTATCGGTGAGAAATGACCAGTGCTGTACTGTGTTTTGGTGTGTGTAAGTGTATGTGTGTAGAGGGAGAGTTATAAGTGAGAAGTGCCTCCATTGTTGGCAAGGCTTTCTTTCAAAATGCCCCTTTCTAATTTTAGTACCTAAAATCCTGCTATGTTATTGGCGAAAAAAATCGGCTGCAGAACAAAAGTGAGGTGCTACCTTCTCTACAATCAGTGTGAAGGCTCAGAACAACCTCAGTTTTTATAACCAGACACAAGAGCATAACAAGCGAGTACAACACTTGTAAAATTCATAAAAAAAACTAAATCAGTTCCATAATTCCAGGGGAATAAAAGTACATTCTTTCAAAATCTATAAATGTTTAAGTATTTGTTCTAAGGATCTTCAAAAAAAGATCAAACCCTTTCTGAAAACCTTTTTTAAATCTTCCGAAGTTTTTTTAAGATTGACTCCAAAGTGATACAAGTATTCACATCATAAAACAACCACTTGACACATAATGGTATACAACAGTGTGTCACAAACAAAATAAAGTAGAAAGAGACACAAGTATGGGTAAATATACACAATCAGGCTGGTGTCATGTAGTTTCCTTTCATGAATTCATTTTATCATGTTTTAATCAAGTGCTGTGCTTATTTGATTTAATGTAAACTCATGATGTACCATTCAAGAATCTAGTTCGTAACTTCACACCCCTGGGTACAACATCATCTATTTATTAAAACATAATTTCCTCTAATCCAATTTGTTTGAAAACTTCCAGTACTTAATTACAGTTGAATCTTGATTAAATGAACTACCAAGGGACTTTATTAATCAAAGGTTCTTTAAATTGAAAACCTCGATATACCAAATTTGCATGAAAATAATAATTAAAAATGTTCTTTATATCAAAGTAAAATGCAGATTTGCTTTTAGGCATTTCCACAAGACCAGGCTAAACTTTTTGTTTTTAAAGTGTACATATCACTTGGGATTTTTTTCATATTTAGAATCTACTTAACAATTTGATATACATAGCAAAAAGGCTTTTTTGATTTGAAATTTTCTTCATCATGCAATTAGCATTCAAACAGGCAAAATTTTACTTCTTGATTCAAAAAGACCATGCAAAATGAAGAAGTTGGGCTGTGGCGACATTACAGAAGCCATACTTCGAGTCTTCAATCGCTGGAGGAAGATCTGACATTATTTACATCTGTTGTTTATGATACAAAAAGTCAGGAAACACAAAACAAGATCTTTCTCCAGTAACTGTAGACTCAAAGTATGAATTCTGATATCTACATCACATTATCCAACTCGGACCCATTCTTCCTTTTACATGGTCATTTTGAATCAGGAAGCAAAATTTTGCCTGTTTGAATGCTAATTGCACCACAAAGAAAAATCCAAATCAAATTTTTTTTGCTATGTATATCAGAAAGTTAAGTAGATTCTGAATAACTATGAAAAAAACCCACAAGTGAAGGAACTGAATAACGCAACTGTTCACCATGTCTTACTTTGACAAGCCTAGGAGTATGACTATGTCTACAACATTATTGATTACTTGACTTGACTTCTGTTCATTACATTAAAAAGTTTGTAAAACCAATTGGTTAAATCAAGGTTCTGTTCCATAAATTTCACTGTACTTTTGCTGGGCTGAGAAACATTGTTCATTGTACCAAGGTGCCTGTTAAATTGAGTTTCCACTGTACCCCTACTTCTTTTTTGCAATATTACTGGTATTTACAAATTGGTTACATATTGTTCAATTTCAACGGAACATACTTTCAGCTCTTAGTCACTAAAACAAACCTCTTTCTCTTTCTTGGCATTATCTTTCAATTCTCTTTCATAAACTTTGAGCAGTTTTTGTTCCATTTTGGCCTTTTGCTTCTTGTTCCAAGACGTGTGGAGTGGCTGCACACTGATAACTGTTGACTTTCTATCAAACACACAAAAATAATAATTATGTCAACAGCTTATACTTAATAAAAGAAAAAATATACTCAATAAAGACAACAGTATTATACTAAAAATCGGCTTTTTACACTGGATACTGTATACCAAAAATCTAGTTTTATATACTGAGATTACCGGTAGTCAGATATCAATTCTTGATGTTTCATGAAAAACATTTTCAAAAAGTGTAGTCTTCCAGTGTGGTTACTCTCCGAGTGCTTACTCACAAGACTACCAAGTTAAGAATTAATTGCTGTTGAAGCCATGTTTTCAAATGGTATCGCAGACTACATGGTGACTGATAGATTAGTGCACTAAGTCTATTTGTTTGAGATCTTTATATAAAACCTTGCATATGTGTCATCAACCAA
This sequence comes from Umimayanthus nakama, assembly GCA_027574985.1. Classification (NCBI taxonomy): domain Eukaryota; kingdom Metazoa; phylum Cnidaria; class Anthozoa; order Zoantharia; family Parazoanthidae; genus Umimayanthus; species Umimayanthus nakama. The sequence goes on along the minus strand of JAOBRG010396823.1, from coordinate 1,829 downwards.
CATGTAAATAGTAGTGAATTATAGTCAACTTTATATGGCTGATTTCATGGATGTTTTAAAAAGACATAATACTGTAGTCATTGTGGAAACAAGTAGTGTGCCATTTTTTGTGTTTTGTTTGCATTTACATGTCATTCTCAGTGATAAATCTAGGGCGCGTCATTGCGTCCAGGGACGCAACATGCTCATTTTGGACGCAAAAATTAAACATCAATGCGTCCAAATGGACGCAGAGTCGACGCAAAGTAGTTTCAGAAAAAAGAAGCAAGACAGAACTGGTGGCTTCCAAACTAAAATTCGCTGGGTTCGGTCTCTGTCATATTTGATTAAATTTCGTTTGTGTTGATGCACAAAACGTTAGATTTTATAATGTTTTCTTCGTTGTACTCATCTGTTTTGCGCAATTCCTTTTGACAACGCCTGTAACATTTTATGAACGAGGGGACCTGGAACGAACTAGGCTTGCTGGCCACGTGACAAGATTCAAGATGGCGGAGAAGTTTCCGTACGATTTTTTCTCACTCAAATCATTCTGCGTTTGTGCAAAAAACCGAGGATAATTGAACGGATCGGCAGGAAGGAACTGGTCAACATGTCTCTGCAATTCGCCTGCTAATATTTCAATTTTCATCTTGATGTCTTGCTGTTTGAATTACACACGCTCATTATAATTAGTCCTTGGACATCGGCTGCCACCTGTATTAATTTTATACAAGATATTCCCGCCGTATTGAGGCTAGCGGACTTCGCTCGCGGAAACTCTGGTTTGTTGTCGACCGCCATCTTGGATTTCACAACCAGCCAAATGACATCGTTCAGCCTCACAGCAAGGCTTTTGCTATTACTAATAACTGGCTACTCGCTCTTTACCTGCCAAAGACAAGATACTACCTGTTCCAGCCGTAAGGGTATTGTATTTAAATCGGCTTCTTTTGAGATCTCGTTCCGTAACTGGACCAACTTGCTTATTTCACTCCGATCTCACCGACAAATATTTGGTTCGACATGTGCACTGAAGTTAAAGTCCACAGTAAATGTCCTGCTACTTATCATGATCGCAAATGACTGTTCAACTATAAATCCCGGCCCTATACAAAACCCATGTGGCGAGTGTGGTAAAGCAGTAAAATCAAATCAACGCGCCATCGAATGCGAGGAATGTTATGTATGGTTTCATAAACGTTGCCTTGGCATCAACAGTGTCAACTTCAAAATCTTAGAGCAACATCCATCATATGTCTGGATATGCTGCAACTGTGGATTACCGAGTTTTACCTCGTCGTTTCTCCAATCGAACTTGGAGTATACTAACAGATTTGCACCTTTATCGGACTCTGTTGAATATACAAATGAGGCAAGCCCACTGCACATTTCCAGCCCACTCCATTCAACACCTAAGCGAACCAACAAAAGAGACCAACGCTCTGATGCAACATCCGCAGTCCAATATTCTCCGATCGACGGTGCCCAACCAAAGACCTCGGACCAAATGAACACAAGCCATGGTTTTTCTTGTACAGTCTCACATACTACACATACCTCGATGTCATCTAGCCACCAGTCCAGCTCTGATGCCGGTTTTGAACATTCCACCGACTTTCCGTTTGCAAAGAAACACGACCAAATACGAGTGTGTACCATCAACTTTGGCAGCCTAATTAGCCATGAAAAACACTTGCAACTTTGTCAATTCATTGAAACATACAAACCGGATGTAATACTTGGTTGCGAAACAAAATTAGAGCCTTCAATTCAAAGTAGTTCCATCTTTCCAGACGAATACACCATGAGTCAACCAAACCGCAAAGATCGTGTCCTTGGAGGCGGCG
>JAOBRG010396812.1:0-10268 GCA_027574985.1 Umimayanthus nakama | reverse complement strand
GAATGCAACGAAATTCAAGCTCGATTTAATATTCGAGCTCGATTATTGTTTGTTGAACTAGGTTTCCCAGATAGCGTGATTGATCCGACTTCGCTTTATTTCGAACAGTTTCGAACTTTAAGAGTTACCTCAAAGTTTCACGAAGCACTGACAGGGTGAACTCAATTCAATTCAGTAATTTCAATTTGTTTTAGTAATTTTTTGTTTTAACACAAAAAATTCGTCAAGTAAAACATCTAGTTATCTAGACGTATTGCTGAATGAATTGAGAAAAGTAAACTATGATTTAACAAAATAAAAACCTACTTTCCATGAATGCCGCGCAAACAAATAGATGCAAACTGTTTCTATGTTATCTTATCTTCAGAAACGTATAGCTGCAGAAAAATTACTCGTAAAATTAGTCGTAAAATTACTCAACGAGTAAGTTGCTTGCCACAAATTGGAGGGTAGACTGAGTGTCCCATCGGTATGCTTCAAATTTTCGGTGCGAAACGATGCAGCAACCAACTAGTTAACGTGATCTCTCAAGACATATCCCTACAATCTGTAAACGTAAAATCAAGATACTCAAATTTATATAACATGCCATTGGTTGTTACCTTTGAGTGTTTGGTTTTCTTCAATCGAGGTTTTGCAAAAAGTTTGTAAGCGTTTGTATCATAGTTGCAAGATGCAAGAATCTTGACTGCAAGGTTTTGAGGACTTTTTAATCTCCTGCTAGTTAATCACGAAGTGATTTGCTGCGTTTTCCTTACATACTGCTGCGATACTCAAAGTGTGGCTCCACCAAACTTTGGTAATGTCGTGGGGACAATGGTCTTGCCCGTTCTAAAGCTCTAATAATGCCAGAGGTGATACGAGCCTGCAGAGCTAAGGAAACTACATTGACATAGAATAGGGTCACTTAAACTTTTTATTAGTTTTGAAAGAAGAAGAGAAAATAGTATTTATCATAATTATGATTAACGTTTAGATATGTATGTTCTATTTTTGTTTGAACAAATTTAACGTTCACTGATGGAGTAGAACTGATCTGATTTCCTTGCATGCATGGCTACTTACGGCCAAGTTCAGGCGAATCTTTGCTAACGTATGTGTTAACATTTTTCCAAACCAAACTTAATCTTCAGATCAACAAAGTCCACAATATGATAGAAGTAAACACAGTTAAACCTCGGTGGAAATTTGAGCATGCTGATTTGCTAAGTACAGGGTTTGGGTGAACGAGATTTTGAAAAGTTTCAGAATTACAAAGGATGTTATGGTAAAAGTTGATATCAGTCAAAGTTTGGCATTTTTAAATACTCTATTCTCAAAAATCCTTAAACGTGTCACACTCACATTTTCAGTGAAAATTGAAATTGTAATGATCTTTTGATCTATGGGTTCGTTTTGTTTGAATCTTGAAGCTGAGTTCTTTCTTTTTGTGCTAATGAGATAAAACCTAAACAAAGAGATTCTCAACGATATACGTTTTCATAGCGCTTTGTGACTGCAAGTTTTGGAAGTAGTAATAGGAAAATTTTCTAAAATTTTAAGAGAACTTTCTCAGACATTTATGTTGTCAAAACGTGCAAATACAAAGCGATAGTAGCGAGTTTATACTAAACATTTTCCCGCTTTAAAATGGGAAGCTATGGGAAGGGGCCAGTCCGTCAAAAGATCGAAGAACCTGCTACAAATGGGGATCCCAAACCCTATTTCTTTCCCATAAAAACGTGCCATGATACCAGTTCTTTGAACACTTTGCAATTTTGTACTTTCGTGCATAGTTTCCTATTATTATTAATGTTTTTTTCATAAACTCCATTCAACAATATTTCTAAGGCGTTGTCAGCTCAGAAACTTAATATATAGAATTTAATTATAAGTATTAACTGTTAAAAATATATTAGTTGTAAAGGGAGCTTGGCTGCTTATAAACCTCTACCTTCTTATATACAAGCTTCTTGACTTGTTGCTTTAATGAAGGCTGTATTTTAGAGCTCAGGTATATGTGTGTGAATGATGGCCAAATAAAACTGAACTTGTACTGATCTAGAAACTATTACAGAAGACTAACCAAACAGATGCTTAAAGTGATTTAAAATTGGTAGGTAATCATCTCACGCTTTTTCGATTAACTTTTTCAGAATTAGTTTGAAAGTTTAATTTTCCGAGCCAAAAATGCTGTCATAATGCCTTTACCGGTCGACAGATTCGGTATGATCGAACGAGTGTTTTGTTGATTGTTACAAAGTTACAATATCTAGCAATATACTGAAAGTGAAACAGAAAATCCCCGGAGGTCAACTTGCATTCCAACAGGTTCCCTTTTAACCTTATATGGACGAAACAAAAATTAACACTTCTGTGGCCGGCCAGTTCCAAAATACCTTTCTTAAAGTTAGAAATTATTTTTAGATGAGTAGATCAGCTTTCGCTGCTCTGCCTCACGTCCTGCTGTGCCGGATAGCTGACAAACTAAACGTATTTCCACATTTAACCCCTCCCTGCGGCCCAGAGATCCAAGTTTTAGCAGTTGGATTGTTGAAGTAGGTTGAAAAGCTAATCTGCCAAAGAGGCAACGACGTACTCGCTCGTCAAGATCGCAAATTGAGTTGGAGAATAGCGGTTTGATTTTGGAAACATTAATGGTTAATGGTTCTTAAAATTGATTACATTACATTAATTTAAAATTTAGTCGAGCACAGATACTCCGGGATTAAGACTTACAATATATAGGTATCTGCGAAGCAGTCTAGTCTTGTTGCAGAATAACACATACTGAATTGCGTGAGATATTTAGAGGTATCCTAGCGGAGTATCATTTCTGCTGGATGATCAATAGCTCTCTATGCTCTCTCTCTCTCTCTCTCTCTCTCTCTCTCTCTCTCTCTTTCTCTCTCTCTCTCTCTCTCTCAACTTCAGCCGAAAGTTTTGTAGTACAGATGCACAAGCTTGTGACCACTAACGGATTACGGTAAACCATAAAAACCTGTCCCGTGGGAAAGTCTGGCAACTGAACGTATTCCCCCGCCGAACCAAGCTGAGTTTGGACGCATTACGAGGACTACAGGATGCTGTCAACTTTACAAAACAACACTCAGTCTTTCATCTTTATAATTCCAACTTACAACAAAGAAGTTTTCAAGGATTTTAAAAAAAGTATTTCTTACATCGTTATCAGAACAAAATTGATTATAAAATCAGTTGCAAAATTCAGGGGTAAAAGTGAATAGTGACGTGCTCTGGTCATCCTGTTACCCATGATGCACTTCACCTGACTCTAAGTAGTTTCTGCTGTTGGTTACATGCCACAGAAATATCAGTTTCTATCTAATTCGTTCTCTAAGATCACTTGGTTATCAGAAATTACTTTAAACCACCAAGCCTTTTACAGAAAATGCGGTCGTGGCGTGTCATTGCATAACAGTATGATCGACCACTCCCCTCCGATGCTGTGCCGGGTTTCTCTAACGCAGCGCGCGTGCGTTCAATTCCCAGAGGGTATAAGCGTGTCTAAATCGAGTTGTTTGCTCTCATCATTTGTCAGCCTTCACTGAAATATAATCACAGATTAGTGTCCCCACGTGCAGCAACATTACATGGGGCCAGATTGGGTCTCTGCTGCAAATGGTATTTCGTAGTTCACGGCCGCAGTGATCAGAGAAACTACACCATCGAAGGTAGGTTCATGGATTGTTCCGTTTGCTTAGGAATAACCGTTTGTTATGTTAAGGATTCGTTTCTGAAACTAATGGTTGTTACCTCTATGTTGCCACAAAAACTTTTCGAGTTGTCTCATGCACATACATAAAATCTATGCTAGAACCAATTTGATATGTGTTTGTTTTCTGTAATCGCTCAGTTTCGCTTTGTGAAACACTTCAGTTTGATACTTGTCCAAGCGCTTGTCGGGCAGGCATATCTAACTTTCTATCGGACCTGCCACACAATTTGCATGATATACAGTTTCGACTCTGCGAAGAACTCGCGCTGCAGGATATTTCAAATTTGACTTGCGGTGAAGGCACGAACTCTTGTTACTAATGGCTGTTTTTTACCAATGGCAAGTATAAATGAGCAATGGCTGGCTAAGGAATAAGGACGAATACCTTGTGCTAAAAATACTTTGCTCTGCCAACCGATGAGAAAACTGTGGTGTGGAGATTTAACACTTGGCCAAGCTGTATGACAACAAACTCTCAGTACTTCTTTATCTTAGGCATTTGCACATTAAGTGAAGGGCCGGCTATTTGGATTGGCAAAGTAAATTGGAGACTTGGTTAAATTCTGCTGTTGCGTCTATTTCATGAAAAAGTTTGTTTCTCTTGAGCTTACACAATACAATTTTGGAGACTGGACAAGATCACCTAGCTTTAGTTTTCTGTGCTAGTCAAGGTAATACTGCTGCAACAGCAAAGCAAAGCTGCGACGTACGTAGTAAATGAATCGTCGGTACAGTATTTGCCGAAATCAATTTCACAGCTTGTTGAGAAAAACGTTAGAATTAAATCAATTTGCGGTATCGCCATCTGTTTTTTTTCTCTAATTCTGTATCTGCTAGATTCCTTATGAACTGAACCTATAAACCGAACAAACAAATCCCACATGCTGCTATATATTATACTGTTTGCTAATTCATTAAAGTAAGCCCCACGATAAGATTTGCCAAAAAAAAACGTTTGCAAACTTAGTTCTCTGTTAGTTTTTTAATTGCCTTTTGGTCTTTTGTTTCTCAGACGAAAATCAGCGTAATAACTCTTTTATCAACTTATACCTTTTTTCTTAGTTAATCCCTAGTTGTTACGTAAAAGTTCATTTTCAAAGGTTATTTTTTCGGTAAAGCAAGAAATAATTAGTATTTTGCCTGTTTTAGCATTTCTTTTCAATTGTCTTCTACAACACCCTTTGTCGCTTAAGAATCGTGTTCAGATTAAGCTTTTGTCTTCGTTTTTAATATCCCGTAATCAACATAAAACGATTTGTAGACGACTGTTTCTGACGATGCCGTAAGACAAATTTGGCATTATTCGAAAGCCAAAGCATGTTTGGTAACAGTCACGTAAAGTGCAAACGTGAGTTAGTACTGTGGCTGTCGTGACATTTCTCTCACAAAGCATCAACTATTGAACGTGTGTCGGTTCATGAGATAATTAGCACAGCACTTGGCACTGTGCGGCCTCTTTGAATGTTTCATAAGTAGTTGTGCCTGCCGATGACAAAGGTCAAGAACAGTAATTAAGACAAACACCTTCGAGCTCACCTTAAGTCGGCGAGTGCTCTTAAAAAGCACTTGAGGCGTTTCAAGAGTGAGATGTGGGTTTGATCAGTTTCTCAACTAATAACAAGTTAATCAGCTCAAGGGACACATTCCTTTAAACGATTGCAATCGCAAATTCCTCCTTCAAACGTAATTGCTAGAAGCTTCTCATTTTGGATTTTCCCTGATTACAAAATTACTCATTGACGCCCAAGGAAAACTCACTCCTCGCCTTCAGAAACTTTTCAACGATAAACATCGTGTCAAGGTTTCACTTGATGGAAAACCATGCGAGCTGGTAGGGGAGGTATCACCTTACTCTCCGTGTTCCGGTTAGCCGAAAAAGCTCTGCTGTCTTTTTTCGGATTACTTGAAGTATATTTACTTTACAAACACGACTGAGATGAGCAACTTCCATCTCTGTTTTTCTCATTAGCCGCTGTGTTCCTTTCAATTAAAAAGGCTAACCCGAGATTAGCTTACTAAGAAGTGACTACTTGTTATTGTAAATACTCCGCTATTAGCTTAGTTATGGTAAACTTCAAAGACAGCAGAAACATAACAGCATGCTTAACATGTGTCAGTATTTGTCGTGGCGTTTGTTGGATATTAGCACATTTTATTGGGTTGATTTACAAAACATACCACAAATTATGCGCGCGCGTGGTCCTGTACCTTTCTTCGCGGGCTTTACCGACGCTATCGGCGTGCGTCACTCTGGCACAAGTCAGTCCCCGCGCCGCTGGGCTGTTTATTAGCATCAAGAGGGCGGAGTTGATAACAAAAAAGCTGCAGTGTGTTTAGCCGCTTTAGACCGATGACTCCGCTATAAATAACGCAAGAAAAACCCTGCATTATATCTTCAGAGCTTCCTGATCCTGTTTACAAACGAAACTGAGGTTAAGGTGAGTAGGAACAGTTTATTAAGGGTGAACTCTGTCAAATTCGGAGCACAACGTCAGGTCATTGTCTGTTTTCGACGCACGAGCCGAAGAACTTAAATTGATGAGCTGAATGAAATGTGTTGTCAGTATTGTGTTGGGTGTACTGGATAACAAAATACCTGCTGAAAACACCGCTAGCTTTGGACTTTAACACGTATCTTTTAAAGGTTTTGAGCGATCTAACATCATGATTTGTTTCAATTACCTGCTGCCAAACTCCGTAATTACTCGAACGTAATATTAAGAAAGTCTTGACATCTGCTAAACTACATCCCGCAAATAGCAAGCTAGCGAGAGAGGGGCAAAGGTAGAAGGTAAATGATTGATACATGTAGTAATATTGTTTATTATTTAGCTCGTTATAAACTACAAGAGGCCAATTTGCATTCTCTTGAAACGAGCTTGACGCGGCTTAAACACTTCGCAGCCCGAGCGTGGCTAGAGGACGTAAAACTAGAGTTTAAAAAGCCAGATATCAAAGTTTTCTTTGAATACGTTTCGTGGATCGACTTGTTTCCATTCGAAAAGTTAAGTGTTTTCTTTATTCTTTGCCCAAAACCAAGCAAACACCAACGCTATCACGTATGTATGCATCATCCCGGGGTCATTGCATCAGAAAAAAATGCCCCCAAACCTCAGTCAGTTGATTTAAAGACTGTATCGCTTTGACTGGACATAATCGGCCAAAGATGGGCGGAATTATTGTTTCTTACAGAAAGTGATCGTGAATTGTAAATATATCTGTGGAGAAGGCTTTCTTTTATTATAACTTATTGCACAGGGCCCGGTTGTTCGAAAGTGGGCTGGTTAGATTTAAACAAGGGTTAGGCGCAAAACTGCGCAACTTTAAACAAAGTTCCTCAGTTAATCTTAGTACAAACACATCCGGTCTTTCCAAAGTATTTTTGAAGTACACTCCAAGGAAACCGAATTTTGTAAACGAGCTTTGTTTAAACCTTTTCAAAGATATCGATAACGGTTTTCTTATGTCACGTGTAACAGAAACAGCCGTAACAGTTATTTCAGTCTGTATGCTTAAAGAATTTTTCCCAGCTTCTCTTTTAGGCTGCGGTGAAACATCAAATTTGTCACAAGTCAACACCAAGTAGATTAGCTTTACACAGAAGGAAACCATTTGAATTTTCAGTATCTGTTGTTTTGCAGGACACAAGGCTTTACCTAAGCAGTGCTTGAGATGAAGAAAACCCATTTTACGAGATTGCTGATGCTCATGAATCTATTGAGACTATCTTGGTGTTGCTGGGCTGCTGCCTCAGCGAAACACAACAGGGTATGTATGGTACGACGGTGTATATGTCACATTCTTTTTTTTAAAATAAAATTGAATCAGGAGCAGTTCAAAACAGCTCTAGCTTACAAACGCGTGTAAGGCACTGGTAGTTCAGTCTCATTAATGCTGTACTATACTATTTAATAGAACGAATTTCGTTCTGATATGAATATGCCAGGCAAAATAAAAACAGCAACAATTAATTGGTTCTTAGGACAAACTGCTTTTTTCACCAGTTACAAAACAAAGGATATACAAATGTAGCTAATTGATCAAAATCATTTGAAATGAACTTTTTTAACAGTTGTGCACAGAATCTTGATTGCCCAATAAATCATAATCTAAACATGACGTCAAAAAACATGTTCTCCAACGAGATAGCACGCGCTTTTGCCGAGTGTGAACAAATCAAAACGCTCAACTTGTCAAATAGAAATCGCTCCATCTAAAGTATCTTGCTTAATGGTTAGCTTCTTGACAAACTCAAAGTTACCGAACAGTTGGTTGCAAACGCAATTAGCTTTTTCCCATTCTCTTGAAACGCTTGTTTTTTAGTGCACAAGTGCACCGAGATACGGTTACTAAATTGTGACTAGAAGTCATAAGTCCCTAGTTCACCAAAAGTTATTTCCAACAAAAAATCAACAGAAACTACTCCATGGAAAATAAGGCAAGATCAACACCCAGTTAAAATTGTCCAAGATCGCCCTACGGAAACACTGCGAAAACACATTGAACATGTAAATGTTATTGGGGAAAAGGTCGAACCTTGAGTTTTGTTTGATTGAAAGACAGTTTTGTTTTAGTCAGTCTGTTCTAAATTTGATGAACTCACCAAAATCCTCAGTTTCTATTTTGAGTAGCAGCGTTATTCGAATATAACAAGACGTAATGCAAATGGAATGATAAGACTGATATTCAGATTACTAAGCAGAAATAGTCGGTCAAAACAAGAAGGAACTGCGGTAAGCATGGTCACTTCTTGACTTCACCGCAAAGGGCATTTTTAAGAACAAACACGATAGCATTATGTTTTACATCTGGCAGACAAGCCTAAATAGCATTTACTTCTTCATTTTATAAAACAGACTCTTTAGCAACACACCACGTTGATTTGTCCCATATAAAGCTTGATGAAATTTAGAGAACGGTGTTTCACTTTTGGTGTTTTTTTATCAAATTGTGTAGCCATTTCGTTTCTTGTCACTTCAAACCAGTTGCGCGACGTATGTGCCATTGCTTCTATTTTTCTGTTTTTCATAAGAGCGTCTAATTTTAGACAAAATTTTCTTAAATTCCGGTTCTGCAAATATTTAATACTTGCCCTTTTCTCAATGTAAAGCTAGTGCGATCAAACTACTTACAGTCAACGAGCTCTGAGAGTTCCGAAATATCTAGTTTCAAAAGTCAGGCAGTTCGTGTAGTGTAAGTGTTAGGTACCAACTTTTACGGTTCATTTTTACCAAATACAATAACAATTGAAAAACAATATCAAGCTCAAGTTTTGATTCAGATCCATGAACCCACATTCATTAACCAAGGACGGTTATTTATTTCAAAACCTCAGGAAAAATGTTGTGTGTTCTGATCGTTAAAACTGTAGTTGCTTTGGGGAATTTTACGTTTCTGGTAATACCGGACCACATTTATACTATTCATAGAACTGATTCTGGAGAGTGCTAAATCTTTGACTCATAGCTTCTGACGTATCAAGAGTTCTGTTTTATGTCATGAAAGCTAGTGATTAACGAATTTCATTCAAAACTAAAACTTGTTTTTAGAAACATACCTTTTCATCGAATATGCTAGAAAAACCGCAAGTCGCATTCTTTGGAAGCAACGCGGCTGTACACGTGCCGGTCGGTTTTCGGTGAATTTTGTTGAAGTTTACTGATTACGTTGACGAAAACCGACACCGAAAGTTGAAATAGAAAAAGATGCAAAACGCTCAATTTTAATCATCAAAATCAAAGGTTGTTTCTAGAAATACATCTGTTATTACAAAAACATTAGTTTTTAAGTCAGATGTTGAGCCCCGCACGATTTGTCCATATTTGTTATAGTTGCAATAGTTTCTTGTCGGAATCTTTACAAAAGATTAGAAGAAAATATCGCAATATCCGGCTGATTTTAAATATGACGGATTAGCAGAACTGTGATGGACGGCTCAACGGACAGCTATAGAACTGAGTGTTGCCACTGTACAGATTCGGTGATCTTTGCTGTTGACTCACGATTAGGTACAAGTCTTATTTGGCAAGCTTATAAAATTAATAGTTCCAAAATTCTTGAGCTTGTCTGTCAAGACGTTCTCATTCGACATCCGGGTTCTTTTAAATGCGTGCTTCACGTACGTGTTGCCTTGGCCCTTCTCTTCCCCGGGCCCATGTACGTACGCAACTCAGTGGAGGATTGAAAGGTCATCCCATGATGCTTGCGCCGAAGTACATAGGCAGTTCGTTGCGACACATGATTCGCTCATTTCAAGCATAGCTTTCATGCGAAGTGTACAGATTATATGAATGTACGTTCTTTCGACTCAAATCAGCCAGTTTATTGCCATTGTAGTTGATTTGTCACTTTAAGAAGTATGTTCCAATGGCAGAATTTCTCTGCCTTGAAGTATGCAGCGTGCTTGAGCACTTTAGCTTCTCATAGGTGCCGAATATTCGGGCAGAGAGTAAAGCGAAGCGGGTTAGCATGAGAAGCGCTACTTTGCCGCGGATCGGAGTAAATTCCAGTTGTGGATATAAAGTAAGCAGTAGAGCTTTTCGAAGTTTGTTCG
>JAOBRG010396801.1:0-10270 GCA_027574985.1 Umimayanthus nakama | reverse complement strand
TGATGCGTGAAGACCGTTGCTGTGCACATTGACCGTTGCCATGCACAGTAATTTATGAGAAGGTCACAAGGGAATACAAAATTACCGGGAAAATTATGGTTGTGAAGTTAAAACACGTCCCAAAAAAAATATTCCGAATAGATTTTTTAAATTTTCTTTTTGAAAAAGTTCGAATTTTTAATTATAACCACTCTCATTGACAGATTTTCTTGAAATGGCGTGAAAAACCAGCAGGGAAGGACTTCCGGCATGCCTGGAAGACACACCCCCTATCTATGCATTGCTCTTGGCTGAGACACGATCACGTGGTATCAGTTGCACCCCCTCCTCCTTTTCCCTCTCGCGACTCGGGCTTCGGCCCGCGTTGAGTTATCGACCACAATTCTCAAACTCAAGCCCATGCTCCCGCGCCGGCGAAATCCAAGATGGCGGCCGAAGGGACAAGGACAGAGTCAGGGTCAGGACCTCGAAACAAGCTGTTTCGCGTGCTCCCTTGATTAGACTAGTCTATTAACCTGTCACTTGTAATTTTGTAAACACATACTAAGTGTTTTTTCAGTTGCTACGTTGTGTGTAGACTACCGTGTATATTCTCTTGTGTAGTATTTTTATGTCGTTTGCGTGATTTCATTTGTCTAAAAAGTTTATGTTAATTAACTTCTGTGTTTACTTGGAAACGTGACTGCTTGCTTGGCTCCATGTTTACCTTACAGCCTTGTCTGCTGTATGTGTAGGTGTTAGTTTACATGTTGTGTGTTTATGGGCATCTGTAAGTATGTATATACGTGCGCATGCGCTTGTATTTGTTTTTTGTGAGTATATGATTGCGTATGCGCGTTTAATAATTGTATATATATATTTGTGTTCATGTTTATATAAATTTATATAGCGCTATTTACTTTTTCTATCAATGGCGCTTTACATTACCAAAACTATAACTGTATTTCTATGGATGTATGCTGATGTTTACATGTACATGTATATCTACGCCGTTAACTAGAAAGGTGTCTCATGCATAAAACAAGGTGTCTGATGGACAAATAAGGTGTTTATTTTCAAATATTCTTAGTTCAGTTGTTTTTACTTCAGTTCGTTCAGAAAACCAAATGTATGTGGATGAAGTGACATTGTGATCAAACAAAGTTATATCTTTTTATTTTTGGGGTGGGGCGGAGCCAGCGCAGAAGCTAAAAATATGAAAAAGGCTGTGTTTAGTTTCTCGTCTTTTAGATTAACTTTCATGCGGTGAAAATATTATTAAACTAGCATCCAAAAATAGCGCGAAAATGGGCAAAAATCAACTAGGAATTTTATGTCTATCTGACAACCTTCAGGAGACCCTTTTCCTGTTAACGCACTACATATGTATAGTGGGAAAAATCCTAAATCCTTCGAAAAATAAATTGCAAAAATGTCGCTTTGGAAAGAGGAGATTTTTTTTTGGCGGGGTGGGGGGGGAGAGAATCAACGAACCTAATTCTCTGTCAGTTTAAGGGTTAATCTCTATTGTAATGTTGTACTCACCAGCCATAACTGAATATTTCACCCGTCTTTCTTTTACACAGTGCGCAGCAGTCACCGCCCAGTTGTTGTTGATCAGGGTGGCGCCACACGAGTGGTACCCGTTGACCCTCAGGGACAGCTGCCAGGGCCATGAATTGGGGGGCGCAGTCTCACCACCAATAATACGGGTACCAAGGGGCCGCTCACCACAGGAGGACCCCGCTGCAGACAGTATTGTTAAAAGAGTCTAGTTTGCACCAGCGACAAAGGCCACGGGAAAAGAAGCAAAAACAAGAACGGGATACTGAAAATCGACTCACGACGGAAGAAGTATGGCGTCTGTTGAAATGCAAGAATAACAACTGTGCATGCGATTCGTGTAGCAAGAGATAACCGCTGCCCAAATTTCTGAGACGCATCTCGAAATCTAATTTTTACAGCAAGAGTGTGAAATGTGTTTCTTTTTCAACCAAGTATTTTGCAATGTGGTGAACAGACGAAAAGCAAGAAATACAAACCAGGTCTGTTAAAATATCTCAGTTATTGTATAATTTTTTTACTTTTTACAATTTTTAAACTTGGTTAGCTTATTCTTTTAACATGTCGGAGCTGTCGGTGTCGGAAGACTAGTAATTTACTGGCCAGGGTAACCTGAAAATTGTTGAGGCAGCATCTTTCGGGCTAAAGCAATTGTCACATTCACCATTTGGCCTTATATTGATCGGTTATAGAGTCAGTTAGAGAGCTCATGCTGGTTGCTTTTGTGGACGAATGATGTCTTACTAAATTCTCTTTAGTGGCATCCATACTGTCCTTTTAAACAGTTTGGAAGAATATCTGTTTTAAATTGGATAGCTTACAAAGTATGATCCATTCCTACATTTTCACAACAACTGAACAACTTATTTTGTAATGATATTGTACAGAGAAGATAGATGTTAATAAACTTGATGGGGCTGGCGGATACACCATCCTGCACTAGCGTAAAGGAACCTGTAATCATCATGTTTTTTATCATTGTCTTCATCATTAGATTTTAACTTATCAATATCGCTATCTTTCTCATCCTTTGTTACTTTCTCACATTACCATTACCATTATCATTACCAATATCAATATCTTTATCATTTTCAACATCGTTGTCGTTATCAAAATCATTTTGACTGTCATAATCATTATCGGTATTAGTATCGTTACCATTACGGTTATCATTCTCATTATCATTGTAATAATCAATACCGTTATCATTATCAACATCATTATCGTTATCGTTATCGTTATCACTACCATTATCGTTATAATTATAATTATAATTATCGTTATCATTATCATTATCTTTATCATTATCATTTTCGTTACCATTTTCATTATCATTTTCGTTATCATTTTCATTATCATTTTCATTATCATTTTCATTATCATTTTCATTATCATTTTCATTATCATTTTCATTATCATCTTCATTATCATTTTCATTATCATTTTCACTATCATTTTCATTATCATTTTCATTATCATTTTCATTATCATTTTCATTATCATTTTCATTATCATTATCATTTATCATTGTCATAATCATTATCGTCATCAATATCATACTTTTATCGTTATCACAGTCTACTAGTCTTGTTCTTATATTCATTCGATTTATTTGTCATTATCATTATCATTATCATTGACAATATAATTTCCATTAATGTTTTCATTGTCATCGTCACCGCTAATCGATTTGTGTTTTGACAAAGTTTCAATAACATTCCAACCGCTGACCCTTTTTGTTAGTAAACTCAGAGAAAAATTTATGTTTAGTTAAATATTTCAAGGAAGGACAAACAATTTTTTCAACATCTTTCTTCTCCTAACAATAGTTGTGCAATTTATAAATAAGTCATTGTTTTTTTAACATGGTAGGGCGGGAAAGTACTGTTTTCTATATCATTTTTATATCTGTGATAAAAAAAACCCAACAAAATTTGTATTAAAAACGGCGCCTAGATAACTTGATTGCAGTAAGCTCGATTGAATAGCAGTTGTTTGACTGAATATCTTTTGCTTGTGTAAATGTAAACAAGAGTGTTAAGTTCATTATAACCTTACCGTTAAACGGCTCGAAAAAGAAGCCAAGTGGTCTTAAACTCGAAAAGACGGCCACAGAATCCTTTTCAAGACGACAAATAATGAGATTCCTGTTTTCGTTTCAAAAGCATTATTTAGCATTTAAGTTTATTTCGTTATTGATAAATCTGTATAGTAATCTTGCTCGCTGTTCTATAGTCGTCAGTTTCAATATTTGTGGCATTCAACGTGAAAAGAAACTCACCTCTTTGTTCGCAAAGTAATGTCGAAAAAAAAACTCATCCGAGACCTAAAGGTATCTAGCGATTTTCGTTGAAAAGGTAAAAACGTTTTTGCACATAAGTGGAGCCATTACGACTTTACTACGATTAAAAGTTGAATAACCAATATTTTACCGTCCTTTTGCCTTTCACACTAAAGTCGAGTTACAAAAGAGTAACCTAATAAGAAGCTCTTGTGATAAATCTCACCTTCAGAAATAGAAACCACTAAAAGACAAACTATCGTCCAAAATGCGACCAGCATTTTTGAGCTAACTCTGAACGAGTGTGTTATTCTGAAATTTTGATTGTTTTTAAGAAAGTGTATTTTGTCAGCTGGATGTCCGAGTGATAGACTCGTAGTAAATATTGTAGATATACAATAAAATGTTTCCTTTTCACAGCTGTCAGCTGTTGTGCAGCAACTGAAATAACATGGAAAAAAATATCTGATAGTTTGCTCAATGTCAGTAGCTTTAACCGCAATGCAAACAATTAGAATATTATGTAGGTTGAGTAGGTATAAAGCGATACATTTTATGCATTTTGTGTTTCTACGTTTTAGGTTTAAGAATTGCTCAGAGAAATTAATTTAGATATCGTGGTTTACGTTTCTCTTGAAAACAGTCTCGATTGTAGGTTTGACTTGTAGGTTGACGTAAGTTGTTCCTACGGGAATGAAATATAAAAACACAGACTTACCTTTATGTTTAAATGTTTCTCATTATCCGTGTTCTAGCCATTTTTGTCTTCCTTGCCTGTGCTGGTGTTTAATCAGTAACTGTGCTCACATAGTGAGTGGTTCCTCCTAAAATGATCTACAACCGGTCTAGGGTTAATGGAACCGAAACCAATCTAGATTTGCACATGTTTTAGATACCCTACTGCTGATCATTTACTGATTTCACTTTTATTTCAGCGACATAATTGTTGTATGTAGAGTTAAAGATTACCGAGAGTCAAGACTATTTTACTCCAAAAAAGGAAATTTTTGCATGAAATAAAAATAATCTGTTTTTATGTAAATTGTTTCCGCCAAAATTTTGAAGCCAATTTGTTCAGTTCACTGTTATCTGTTCACAACCGCCTTGTTATGCAGTGATAATAACTCTCCCAAAAACTTCTCATTTTTGAGAAAAGTGTCAATGAAGGACTCTGTTGTCTTGGCAACGAGGATATCTTTATAGACACGATTAATGCATAAAATCGTTCGTAGATAAATTCTGGGAATAATAAAAAAAAAAACGTTTCGTAGTTCGTCTAACTTATTGATGTGTTTTGTCAGTTGCTACTCAGCCCCTCACTAAATGTAAGGTTACTACCTCACTTACCTCAAACGATTCTCGAAAAAGAGGGTCTGAGGGGTTGAGTTTCTAGACGATGTAATTCCAACGCAGCATGGACGAATTGGCGGCATTTCGGAAAGTTCTTATTATTGAATTGATTGTCTGTCTGTCTGACTGTCTGACAGAATGACCGCTCATTGACAGACAAACTGACCAACTGCCAACTGACTGACTGACTAAATGACTCATGACTGATTGGTTCATTGACGAACGGACTGACCAACTGCATGTTTGTCTGACGGACTAAATGAGTGCCTGATTGATTGAGTGAAAGACTGACTGACTGACTTCTTCATTGAAGGACTAACTGACCAACTGATTGACTGACTGACTGTTTCATTGAAGGACTGACTGACCAGCTGACTGAAAAATTGACTGACTGACTAACTGAATGATCAATTGACTGCCTGCCTCACTGACGGACGGACTGACCAACTGACTGATAGACTGACTAAGTGGGTTTGATCAACAAAAGTTGACATGGTGTCTTTTTCGCCTGTGGGATATGGTGTTTAGCTGGCGTTTCGAGCGTTAGCCCTTCTTCGGAGCAGATTGACTATCTGACTGACTGATTGACCAAATTACTGACTGACTGCCTAAACGACCGACCGGTTAGTGACCGACTGACTGTCTCACTGACGGACGGATTGGCCAACTGACTGATGATCTGACTGACTGAGTTAGTGACTATTTAGTGACTGACTGACTGCCTCACTGACGGACGGACTAGTCAACTGACTGATCACGGACTGTTTGACTGATTGACTGAATGATTGTTTTTTTGTTTGACTAATCAATTGATCGATTGACTGATTATTGTAAATACATCTTATTAGCCGAGTGCGAGGTCCGTACGGCAAGTTATGGACCGAGTTTTTTCCTTCCTTGCGAAGCGCGAGGGCCATGAAAACAAGGAAGGAAAAACGAGGATTCATAGCTTGCCATACGGACTGAGCAAACGAGGCTAATGTGATGTTTATTATATATCTTTGTTGATTATTCTGGTTTTAAAAAGGTGATCGAGTACTAGCGGTCTGTATACGGCTACTTACGGACCTGGAATTGACCAATCACAGCATGTGAAATCATTCAGCCATATAATAATGATTGGTTATTGACTCCAATACAGTCGCTTAAAAAGGCAGCCGTGACGCAAGAATCATTAAAAAACAAAACAAACTGCCGACTGATGATTTTTCGTAAGTGCCAGAAAAACAAGAGAAACCTCAACCTTTGCAGCCCTCTGTATTTATTTTTTAAACTCTAAAAGTTTTACAGTTTATGTGTTGCAGTTAGGTACTACCTTAAGCATGTCACAGAGTCGTGGATTGCGTTACTGCCACGATACACGTACTCAACACACTTTACACGATTTCCTGCACATTTTTCTGATGTTTGCATTCCACTTGCAGAAGGCGATAAACCTTCCGCAGTCGCCTTTGTTGTCTACACAACCAGCTGCAACAAACAAACAAACACAGAAACGAATAAACTCTGATTGATAAAAAGTGCAATATTAAAAATGGCAGCCTAACAAGAAAGCAGAGAAACAAAACACACAATAAATCTGAAAGCGTTTGTATACCCGAAATAGCCCAATCGGTTAATCGCTTGACACAAACCTTTGCTTCATATTGTTGTAGTTTAATTTTAGTTGAAAATAGTTTTTTTCGTAACTATTTCCTTGGCTACTACAAAAAATTGTTAAACGTTATTTAGTAACACATGATTTAGTATTATATAATTCTTCCAATTCTACTTCTATTACTACTACTACTACTATAAGAAGAAGAAGGAGAAGAAGAACAAGAACAAGAAGAAGAAGAAGAAGAAGAAGAAGAACAACAACAACAACATTAACAACAACAAGATGAAGAGCAAGAAGAACAGGAAGAAGCTTAAGAAAAAGAAGAAGAAGAAGAAGAAGAAGAAGAAGAAGAAGAAGAAAAAGAAGAACAAGAACAAGAAGAAAAAGAAGAAGCAAAAGAAGAAGAAGAAGAAGAAGAAGAAGAAAAAGAAGAACAAGAACAAGAAGAAAAAGAAGAAGAAGAAAAAGAAGAAGAAGATGATGAACAACAACAACAACAAAAACAACAAAAACAAAAACAACAAGAAGAAGAACAAGAAGTACAAGAAGAAAAAGAACAAGAGCAAGAAGAACAAGAAGAACAAGAAGAACAAGAAGAAGAAAAAGAAGAAGAAGAAGAAGAACAAGAAGAAGAACAAGAAGAAGAACAAGAAGAAGAACAAGAAGAAGAACAAGAAGAAGAAGGAGAAGGAGAAGGAGAAGAAGAAGAAGAAGAAGAAGAAGAAGAAGAAGAAGATGAAGAAGAAGAAGAAGAAAAAGAAGAATAAACAAAAAGAAATTAGCAGTTCATTCTGCAATCCCAAGTTTATTGCGGTATTTATGATTACGGAAAAGAGCGTTATAACACTAAAGTACGGTGGGGTATCGTTTTGTCGAGCCCAGTGTTGTGTGTTAACGAAACAAAAGCAGTACTTCTCATATCAAAATCGCATTCTATCTAAATTATACACATTGCAATGTTTAACAAAACACCGCCAAAGGAAAAGATGTTAAATAGGACAAGACTTTCCTAACCTGGCTGAGTTGGTGGTCTAGATGTTCCTGGGATCTTGGTCGGAGGCGGAGGAGCTCCTGAGAGGATTGGAGAAACTCGGCGTGTAAGAAAGAATTTCCAAATAATGAACATGGTAAATAGATATGAAACGTTTAGAAAAGTTAATACATTATAAAAAATATTTAGAATAGAATAATAATTAAAAGAATTAGTACCGATGACATTTATTCAATAACGTTTGAATTTTAATAAATAAGTTTATAAAAATTTTGATTTCTTACACAATTTATCAAATAAAGCGATTGTTGTGACAAAACATTTTGAAATTGACTTACTCTCTTTTTTTCAAACTCGGGACCTTGGCTCCCAATGGAATCAATTAACGATTTTCATTCGCTTTAATTCAAACACACTTTTGACCAATTAGATGCAACTAATTTCAACCAATGGCAAAACTTAAGTTTTCGATCCGCATAAATTTATTACCAACTATTTAAACACTGATTTCCCCATAATCCCTCAGTCTGCTCTGACGAAGGACTAACGCGCGAAACGTCAGCTTAACACCATATCCAATAGGTGCAAAACATATCGCCATAAATCCATTTATTAAATACCAAGCACTGGATATTGAAGTTCTTGTAATCTGATTGGCTCCCTACTCACGGTATAAATCCTATATACTGCAATTTGTCCAAATATGGAAACGTTAACTAACAATTTTATCATGGAAAATGTTCCAAAATAGAGTTAAAGATATTTTTATCTAGTGTTTGGTATTTAATAAAACAATTATTCCACTCACGCTTGTTGGATATGACTTTATGATAGCCGACTCGGTGCTCCGCACCTCGTTCGCTATCTAAAAGCTCATATCCAACGCGCGTTCGTGGAATAATTGTTAATTATTCAGCGTACTCGCCCAGACATCCGTTTTCGCAGCGTTGTATTGTGGACGGTAGCCGTATCCGGAACAAAACAGTATCGTTTTCGTTTGGAAAAGATGAAGTGAGGACGGGGTCTTAGGTGAAGGTTAACCTGTTTTAATAATAACCTTTTGTTGTTATTTTTTTTTTGCGCTCCCTCGACAATTTAGACTTTGAAAAAATATATATGTAATCCTAACATTACTCACACATGCACATATACAAAAACAAAACACACACACATATTAATTTATTATGTAGTTTACAATTACAGATACCCCAAATGGGCCCGGTTGTTCGAATGCGAACTAGCTCTACCCAATGGTTCAAATTTTAGCCAACGATTGGCTTTCCCTCCTTGAAGATTGATTAATGCTATCGTTTCGAGATAACGTTGTAATAAGGTTTCCTAGGAGCGGCTTTAAAAATAGTTTTGAAAGGCTGGGCTTGTTTCTTAAATAAAGCATTTATTAATTTAAAGTTTCGCCTAATCCTTGATTAAATTTAACCCGCTTTCGAACATCGGGCCGGGTTTTTAACCACCCACATCCAAAATATTTACTTACTAATATTGGCTTTGATCCAGTCAATCTGTGAACTCACACGTGCGTATACGGAGTACTTATCAACGGGGCAATCTGCTCTCCACACGAATGATGCGGCTCCTCGCAGGACCCAGCGGCCCCCCTCCTCACAAACCAGTGGCCCGCCACTATCACCCAAGCACAAACTGCTACCGGCGCCACCGATGCAAATCATGTCCCGTTCGTAAACAGTATGCCTCTTGCTGCACTGTTGATGGCTTATGACTGGAACTTTGGCTTGTTGCAGCTCTTTCGGCAGTCGACCCCTGTCCATCATTCCCCAGCCTGAGGAGAAATTGAAAAGGAGAGCTTGATTAGTCAAACGTTATCTGTAGTTATAGACAATGCCATGATCCAAAGTGCTCAGACAACTAATCTATCAATCATTGATATTGTTGAAATACAAGTCAAATCAGTAATTGATCATCAGTAGGATACATAAAATGTGTGCTATTCTACGATTGGTTCGGCTCCATTAACCCTCAGCCGATTCACCATTGTAGACATTATTAGGAGGAGCCACCCACTATGAGGACACACTTACGGAACTACCATTAGTGTAGGCAAGGACAATATAAATGAAACCGTTAAATGAAAATTTGCGTCTAATACCAGAATGCAATACAGTCATTTCTTAACGCTCAAAAAACAGAAAACAAATAAACAAGTAATAACTAAGTAAACAAGTAGTAACTAGGAATGTTAAGACGCATCTTCTTGCTAAGGTACGTTTCTAAGTTCTAGGTTTTATAATCTTTATATTTTCATGGCCGTTATCATTTTGCTTTCAGATTTAAATTGTACATAGCATACTAGTTAGACAGTATGTAAAAATTTTAACTAGAATTTGTATTTATATGCTATATAACTTTTAGACTTTTCTTGCTGTAAATAACTTGCTTAAGATAAACGTAGATCCCCTCCGTAGAAATGTAAACAGATACTCAGGTTGTTTTTTTTTTTTTTTTTTTTTTTTTTTTTTTTTTTTAAAGT
>JAOBRG010396790.1:0-10270 GCA_027574985.1 Umimayanthus nakama | reverse complement strand
TGACATTTAGGTTATTGTTATTGAATATTAACATTGTTACTGTTAGCACTGTTTGATAAAACATGTTGTGTTGTAAGTTCTCTTTATTCACCTGAAAAGTTGTTCACTTAACGCATTCACTTTCACTCCTCTGAAGAAATTGGCAAATGAAAGAAATGCTTGTCATAAAGTTGATTCTAGCTCCCTAGCGTCCCCTTTCATTTATGATTTAAGGCACTACAGGGAGCATCTTCCCGCCCCTCCCCCAGGATATGTTCTATTGAGTTCTGTTTGTTTGGGGTTTTTTTTGTTTTGTTTTTTTTGGGGGGGGAGGTGGGATTCAACTCCCTGTTGACGCATGTTCATAGACCGCAAAAGCATCATGCTTGCAAAAAGTTGCTCGGTTTTACTATTGTCACCATCTGGAAGTTGGCTTCGGTCACGAGGTAAATTGCTTTCTTTGGCGACCATAATGCTTTAAGGTCTACGAAACACGGATCATGCATCACGCATAATAAATCAAAGAGAGCAGCCCTTTTTTGAAATAGGTATACACTTCGGGATGGCGGTAGAAAGCTCAATGTCGGGGTAAAATTTGCCAGGTTTCACTTCTTCGTGCGTACGCATACGCACGCGTCTTTAACTCACTCTTCGCGTCATATGCAGAATAAAGTTTAGTACTCACATCTCAAGAGGCATCACAGATAACTTGAATATTATGGAAACCTCTTTTTTAAAAGATTTATTTTGCGATATATTCGTTTTCCGCTTTTTTCAGACCCGTTTCCTCTTCTAAAAGTAAAGTCTAACAGGCGCGACGGAGCGGGAATAGAAGGGTTTTTTTTTTGCAATACTTTTCTGTTCAAAATGTGCAAAACGTCAATGTAACCATTTAATGAACTTCGGCTATATACTCTGATAATACGTTAAGCTACAACTCGGAAACAGTTATCGTTTGACTTTGTCACGTATCCACGACTTCACCGGGGCACACGGTATTTTGATTTAGTGTCTGTGAGTTCCTTAATCCGCTTGTCGGATCACAGTTGTTATACAGAGTAACCGGTCTCTAATCTTTTCTTCTTTCAGAGTATCGAATTTACCCATGCTCGCTTTGTTTCTCAAGTCGGATAAATAGGCATGAAATTGCTCGCCTGTTTACTGCATTCTCGTATTAAACTTGTAGCGTTCCTTTGGGGATTACAAAATTCAGGAACTTGTCATTTCTCGCCCGATGCGTATGTTAAGGACTATTATAGTTCGATCGCTTCGCTTCCAGCCAGGTTCAAGTGATGGCATTCCTGCATTTTTTCGTTTTTGTCCCTATAGCAGCAGAGATGAATAGGTCGTATTCTTGCTCGAATTTACGCCAATTCTCGGCCACATTGCCGTCCAAAAACAATGGACCGGGTTTGGAAAATCCTGCGTCCGCGTTTGCAAAAAATAATATACACTCTACCTAAAGTAAGAAGTATAAAACATGAAGAGTCTGTCACTCAGCTGAACGGTTCTCTGGAAGTCTGACTTCTGACACCATGTAAAATGAGTAAAAAAGTGGACGTTAATATTCAACCTTATTGAAAAGCATGTGCTCGCGCACTGGAGCGAGGCTCCTAAGTAAGCACCATAACGCGGCACTATCTACACCCCGGACTCATGTAAACGGGCTCTTAGCACAAGCCTAGGTGGGTTCAGGTTTGGTAACTATTTCCTCACGTAAACGCTCAATGTGGGGAAACCAGTCTAACAAGTTTGAGGTAACCGAGTTGCCAGAGGTCAAAATTATAGTGTAGAGCTGTAACTTCGTGACTTTACAAAAGGCCGGGGATCCGTGTACTTGGCGGTTTAGTCAAAGACCAAGACGCGAGATGTTGCTAGAACTTCTCTCTTTATTCAATTGTGCCTGCTCGAAGGAGTCAGCTTAAAATAAACAACTCAAGTTGCGATGACCAGGTCAAAGAAGAGGCGATTATGCTGCTTTTACAAACAGCTGAAATAGACACTTTTACAATCCATTTGGAGATATAGTTTTAGCTATTTTTGTCCCGGCAAGAAAAGTTTTATCATTCAACTCTCACTCTTCAAAATTATAATTTCTTTTTCCCGTTTCCTAACATTAAAAGTTTTATCATCTACTTGTTGTAATTCTGCTAATTTAAAGTTTTAGATTTATTCCCTCGTTAAAAGGTTTTATCTTCATTTTTTTATCGTTACAAGTTTCCTCTTTTCTTAACTATTCTTTGAAGTAGTTTTAGGTTTTTATAAGGTTACCGTTCACCTTAAGCGGTGTTTTTAGTTTCCCGTATGTAACTCCTTTTATACGCATCGGACACCCACAAACCTATATATCAATGGAAAGCTTATAAAATTATCTGAGTGGTGGTGAAAATAGTTTTTTAAAATTTTAGTTTGTAAACAAATGCGAGCATCATAACTCAAACTGTTTATTTAATTTCAAGACGTTATTGCACCTGTCAGTTTCAATTTCAAACATTTTTAGTTAGTTTGTAAGGTTTAGCGCAATTTTTACTCCAATTCCGTCCTGGCGTTTTACGATTGAAGTTGTATTTAATTTTCTGCAGGCATTTAAAGAAAAACCCCGATTTGCAACAAACAAAATTGCACTGTTTGAGTCATAAAAAATAATTAGAGAGGAATTTAAAAATTCGCCAGGACAGTTTTTGTCTTCGGCAATTAATTTATCAACTTGCCAAATTTGATGCCATGACACTAAAAATTAAGGGAGCATTGATCCTTTACATGTTCGTAGCCGGTTTGAGCAAAAACATATCTCAAGAAATTCACACCTAAAGTAAACCGCGTGTCATACAATTTTACTTCCGGTAAAAACTTTCGTTCGTCATATCTCGCAAACTATTAGACATATTGAGAAACAGTTTTTTTGACTAGAAGTTCATTTCATGTATATTTATAATCTGCGAAAATCTCAATTCCGAAGTTTTGATCCGTTCTAACATGAACGGTAACCTTAAGAATCCTTGAAGGTAGTTTTTTTTTTGTTCCTTAATCATAAATGTATATTAACAAAGCTGAGAAACTGGCAGCCGAGTTTGTTATAAGGCTGTTCATCAGTCATGCTTTTGGTTCTAACTAAAATGAGGATCGTATGACAAGATTTTGCTTCCTAAACTGAGTGTTTTTGTGAAAGGTGATGAAACGATCTATTTTGCTATGATATGCTTATCTTGCGAGTAAGCATTCTTATTTCCTCAAATCTTTAAGGCAAGTCACGAAGAAACTTCGGAAATCTGCCATGTTGTTAGCTTCTATGTATTAAAGCACAGAGAATAGCGTGATACAGAATAATTTCTTATTATCAGAACAAACCTTATTTTACCTTGATTTTACAATATTTTAGTATTGTTAAATGCATGTTGAATGGTTACGGTGACTGTGTAATCCAATTTCCGTTATGAAGATAATATATTAACCTTTGCTTTGTTTTTCAATAACAACGCAATTAATTTACCCTTAAACTGATGGAAGAGTAACCATAAATCAGAGATAAAACAAGACGTCATTATTTTTCGGTTACGAGTAACCTCTGAAGAAAACTCAATCTTTATACCAGCAATGTTCTCCTCATTAGCCTACCGTCAAAACTATAGGCTAAGGCACCGAAGTCGCATGGCACACTTTATTTCCCTTTTTATGTTGCCATCGAGTTCCCTTGGAAGAGTTCTCTCACCAGGAAACTGTGTTTTTTTTCTAAAAAGAGAGACCTCTTGTAGCGATTCGAAACTGCACGGACGTTATATATTATGGCGTCGCTAAAACAAAAGGCAAACAAATAACTGATTATCAGAAGAATACCTAAAATGTGTGCAATTATACAGTTCGTCTCAGCTCCATTAAATCATCAGGTGAACAATAGTGCGTAAACACATTGCGTGTACAATAATTTAATTGAAACTTGAGCCTAAACGGGCCTAACAACTCTGAAATAACGTAGAGAAAGGTTGTGTGTTAAATACGTGGACAGGCTTCAAAACCATTCATTGAGTTTCCTGCTTCCAAAGGTAGAACAAGTAGACCATGGATACCAACTAGAGTCAAAAAACCCACAAGGATTCTATATGGAGACCGAGAAGTGAGCGAACAAGTCAATTCTTAACCTTCAAATTTTAATTAGATCGTCCTTTAATAAAGTAATGTATTCGATAGGGTTGCTATATGTGTCATTTAGGAATATGTAGTTTTAAAATTAGCACTGTTGTATTGTCATTGAGAATTATGAAGTTTTAAAATTATCTGTAAAGTCTTTGTAATTCAGTTTTAACTGCAAGTGAGATTAATAAACGATATATTATTTTTATTATTTTGGCCTAGAAAGAATATAAACAGGAACATAAGTCCTGCGGTTCAAAAATTAATCTAATATGCAAACAATTTGTCAATTTTTGAAATGTTGTTCTGAAAAATAAACTACAACTCATAGTAAAGCCAACTGACTGAAGTAAACAGAGCTAAAAGAATAGACACCGGTTGGGCCCCGTCCCCAGATTGACGGTCTCTAAGCAGGTGCATGGTGTTTCCCTTGTGCTGCCTGTGGCCTTGAACGTGTTTTCCTATTACCAGAGCCGAGTACGATAGGCAGTAAGCCGCCCTCGTATTAACAAATTGACTTTATTGAACTAAACAATGTTACTATAAGACAAACTGGCTCGCTTTTAGAGGCTGAGCTGACAACAAAACTGATAGTCTGATTATCTCGACAAGGCGATGAAACCTCGGATCACATAGAATACCTGTAAAGGTGAGAATTTCATTTTGTATACATTATAAACATATTAGCTTGAATATCTGAAAGAAGGTTAACTAAACGATAAAACTCCCAACAGAAGGATCCTTTCAAAGGTGATAGCCTCAGTCTGTATACCGTTATATCAGGTAAATCTTTTCTATTAATAACTTTCCTTAACTTGTTCTCCGATCTCAGAAAAGCTCAGCTTAAGACAGATATGTTTTTAATGTAGCTAGATCTTTTAAAACAATTCAAACGATAAAATACATTTTGCTTTGTACATGAATCGGTACTACAAGAGGATGTTTCTTCTTATTATTGTTATACGAGGATGAAAAAATCCTAAATCTAAGAACATGCGAGGAACACACCAGAGGCTGAGGAAGAGGAAAGACTTTTGTTCTGCAAACCGCACAAAATTATGGAATTAATTTAAAATATTTTTCGGCTTTTGCCCGTTGGTGTAACATCGCTTAAGATTTTTCTGCTTGTACCACTTTGTTTTAAATCTTTTTTATTGTTGCTGTGTTACTTTTTTTTTCTGACCTGGATAGCAGCTAATAAAAAGTGTATGCACGTTTATTTATGTTTAAACGCGTTCTAAGAATATTTGAGGAACAAATTCTTGATACTTTATTAAAAAAAAATTAACGTGTATTTTTGTGTCAAAACACTGTTTAGCTGCATTTGGTCTCGAAATAATTTCTACCGTTTTCTTGGTCTTAAATTTGAATTTTCAGTTTCTGGATTAAAAGTCTTTTTCACAGATATGTTTTAATGGCTGACAAGTCAATAATTACAATTACGTCATGTACAACGCTTTTCGCAAATGAATCAAAGCCAGAAGTTTTCTAAGTGTTTTCATCCTATTTGTTCTTTCTCTCTTTAAGCCTTAGAAAAATCTTTCTTTTTTCTACCATCTGTTGATTCATTTTGCACCTTTTCCTACTTTATAGGAAAAGGACTCCTGTGATTAAGTCAGTGTGACGCTGAATTTTAAGAATTTAAAACTAAACTTTGGATGTGGAATATTTTGAAAGCAACATTAGCGTTATTAGAAGAAAGGAACTGAAAGCAAAGAGAACAAACAAGTAGATCAGCATTTATCGTAATACCAAGATTCAGACGTAATAAGACCATTTCTGAAAGTTTAAATTACCTCGAGTAATCTGCTCTTTGAGTTTTAGGAGCTTCAAAGAAAAGTCCATAAACACCTGCTTAAGAAGGTTTTATTTTTACACTTTTTTATTGTAAAGTTTGTAGCAATAAAAGAACATAAAAAACAAAAGTCTAACTGGTTTTCAGCATGTTCACTGTTATTCCACTGTAAAATACTAGGGTAAAGTTAAAAAGAAAAGTACGTCAACAGAAGTAAATGCCACTTCGAGTAAGCGGAATTTTGGTTTATAGAGGTAAACACGTAGCAAAACATAAAAAAAAAAATTAAAAAGCGCAAAGTTTATAAAGAGTAGCAATTAGAATTAAATTTTAGTAAGGCGAAATCTGGTCATAACAGATCAGTTTCCGTACCGCGAATCAACTTTCAGTCGGCTGAATAAAAAATCCTGTTTTTCGCCGTCTTATTCAGACCCCTACAACAAGAACCTCGACAAAGGGGGGCGACATCCCTTGGCCCCGGGGAAGGCGAAAACGCCAGGAATCTCGACCGGGGGACCAAATCCCTACGAGGGGAAATCCTTGCGACTCCGGCTATAACCAGTTCATTTTCCAAACAATTTTTGAAGGTTTAGCTAAATATAAAAGGATAAATATTTCATGTATTAAAATAGTATTTGTTTTCATGCAACTACCTCGTCTTCACAAATTTTACATGAAGAAATCTATTTTTTATCTACACGATTTGCCAACGGGGGCAGGGATTAACCCACAGAGCACGGCTCCAACAACGGTTTCCCGATTCTGAAGGTTAGAATTCACTTCATCCACAGTTCCAGCGGCAAAGCAATGGATAAACTTTTTCTAGTGGCTTCCCTGTTTGTACCTGGGATTTTCCCACAGATTCAAGCGAAAGGACAATGTCCACCCCTCACTCATTTCTACTATAACTTTGGTGAGTACGTTTTTACACTCTTTTGTTTTCAAACTGATTATTCAGGGTTCTCAGAGTTGTTGCTATGCTACATGTACTTGGTTTGATAAACATAACATGCCGCTTTAAGAAAAAGAGTTCTAGCAGGCCTCCCACATTGTTGCTAAATTTCACGAGGAAACGTACAGCTGTTTTCAAACATACTGTCTCGTTCATCGTTCAACCGTACACATACACTAAGCTGTACATGTTTATAGAAATCAGGTGTGAACTACCTTGTACGCACGAATTTTGGCATAAAATGCTATTCGTTTGTTTAATTCATACTATATACTCCACGACATAACTTATACTTTTCCGTCGATTTTAAAAGCCAAACTCTTTTTGATCTAGCTATGCTCCAATGCACAATTGAGGAGAAGCTATTGATCAAAGGCTGGAGCAGGGTTTAAATTAAGGGGAGCTATCTAAGCTTCGTGCGTATAAGCGTTTGGTTTGTTGCAACCTTTTTATGTTTTTTCTTGCCGAGGAAATGGTCAAGCGATACCAAACCTAAAGAACCACTTACAAATCTAATTGGGTTTCTGTAGGACTTTTTTTCTCATGAGAACACTCACGATTACCTCAAGTTATGGTTTTAACACTTGCAAACTGTGGTCTTCTTGAAATAGTTCCAACAGAAGTCGCATCTCTCATTACATTTAAAGCATCCTACACATTTCGGTTGTTTGTTATTCGGATACTTTAGCTGTCCTTGCAGTTTTTTGGTCTTCTGGGAAAAAGTGCACGCGAGAAGAATTCTAGAAAGCTCAGTATGCGCTTGAAGGAGTGGGAAATGTTTTCAAACTTACTTCCCACTAGTACTAGTGCCCGTAAACCCTTCGGATTTGTTTATAAGGTATTAGGAAAACTTTAGAAAACTATCAAAAAACGTTGTACAGATTGACGATTATACCAAACTGTAACAAACATTCTGGAAAGCTTTGGTTTATCTTGGAAATTTTGAAAACTCTTCAGATTATTTCGGAAAATACTTAAAACAAACTTTCAGTTGATTTATTCAAAGAGGTCAATGGACGAAAGCAGTCATCGGCATTTTTCTCAGACTTTGAAAAATGCTCTAAATTTATTCACCTGATGATTAGATATCAAATCAACTTTTGTAGATATATAATCAATAAATTGTTCGGTCGCCGTTGGAGAACCAGACGATGTTTTACTACATATTACGAAACTTAGTTGTAACCCAGAGTCTCCACAAATGGTGCCCGAGGACCAAATATTCAAATTTTTCAAGCACGGTTTTGTTAGGGCGTAGATGACATCGGATTGTTTGTCTCTAACGCAGACTGGGTTCTAGAAGATAAGGCGTTGACCACCTACATGGTTCGCAATGAAGAGTTCTGTTACGCCCACTGTATCTCAGACCAGCGGTGCAGATCTCTCAACTACCAAGTAAAAACAGATGCAGCTGACATGGAACATCAGTGTGTGATTAATTATTCAACCAAGAACAGACATCCGGGGTCCATGAAACAGCGACTAGGATGGGTTTACGAAGCGGTAAACACTTCTTGTCTGAGACAAAACATTTAACATTAGTCAATACTAATAATTTAGACATTCTAGCAGATTAATGGGTTACGTTTGCACAAAACGTACTCTTAGACCCCGTAATAAAACTAGACACGATTAATAGAGAGTGTCCGGGCTTCACCAGAGAATCCGCATAGTTACTTCCGAACAGTCCTGTAATTCTTGCAAGCTTCTTAGACAAGCTTGATAATTTCCGGTGTAGTATTACTAAAGTTTCCTAAATCGAAAACGCAAACTATAACAGAGAAACTGACGTTTGGTAGGAAAATGAAAATAATTAAGAATTAAGAAAGCATCAATTGAGAAATGAAAGCTAAAACGGCCAGCAAGATTTGAATGTGTATAACACAATGAAGAGTCTTGTTATTTAATAAAGTAACCTCAATTACATGGTTTATACAGTTTGTGTTTTCATGTGTTTTATTTCTCCAATCCAGGTGGAAGGTGCAGACTCCTTGCCTGCTCTTGGTAAGTTTTGACGCCGTTATGTTTGAGCTGCATCGGTATTACTTTAAAGTTTGATGGGATATCTGAGGTAACGTAATCTCTTTTTCCTCACAAATTAGAAGAAAAGGTTAAATTTGTGGAAAATAATGATTTGAACAATATCAATTTTTTCATGTATAAAACATTTAACTTTCACCATTGCTGTTAAGATTCTATAAGTATACCAATTTTTTAAAATTGAAATGCCGAGAAAAGAAAGAAGTTTCACACCATAGGCAGATCTAATTCTTGATTGTTATCTTCTTTACCTTGTAAAAGTCTGTTGTTCTCTGTTATGCTTGCTTGCGTTGCTTATAAATGAAAAACTCACACGTAATTATAACCGGTGGAAAAAGCGGCCCATTCAACTAAATTTGATGAATTGATTGAATGATTGATTACAATACATAAAAATACTACCAGTTATTATGCAATTTCTGAAGTTTTAATAAAATCAATCCAGCTAAAACACAATTATTGTAAAAACGTTTTGTACCCACAGACAGCGTTACCGTAACAGTAGAACCCTCATTAGTGTGGGTGGAAGAAGGCCAAAATGAGACTCTGGTTTGCAGTGCTACTGGTCAACCAGCCCCGACAATCAGGTGGAGCAAAGTTGATGGGGGAATCAGTAGTTACCAACAGAAAGACGGGAAACTTATACTCTCGGGTGTCAAATTTGAAAGCGAAGGGACTTACAGATGCGAAGCCAAGAATATTGTCAATACAAAGACAACCGTAGCAAACATCAAGGTAGTGCCGCTTGCTCAATTCACTGTGATTCCACCGAAAACTGTTACGGTCGCCAGTGAGTCCAACATTATGCTCAACTGTAAAGCTACTTTATATTCTAATGTATCTTGGCAACGACAAGGAGGCACCCTGCCAAAAGGTCATAAGATTCATCCAAACGGGACACTACTTCTCCTGAACGTCTCAGACGAATCTACCGGACTGTACGTGTGTAAAGCGAGCACAGTTTTCAGATCAGTGAATAGCACGACACAAGTCAGGGTTATCTACCGGTCCTGCAGTCACTTGAAGGCAGCCTTCCCGTCTAAAGTGTCGGGTAACTATGATATCGACCCTGATGGGGAGGGGGGTGAAAACGCTTTCGTAGCGTACTGTGACATGGTCGACAAGAACGGTGTTGGCGTGACAGTTATCAGTCACGACAAGGAGAACAGAACACGTGTGACTGATTGTGAAACACCAAGATGCCTTGAAAAGAATGTGACGTACACAAGCGTGACAATCGCTCAGCTTTCAACCCTTACCAGAGTTGCCTCGCACTGTAAACAGTTTGTCATGTTTGAATGCAAGAATGAAATCCAATTTATTGCAGAAAAAGCTGCTTGGTGGCTATCACGTGACCGGAAGCCCATGTACCATTG
>JAOBRG010396779.1:0-10270 GCA_027574985.1 Umimayanthus nakama | reverse complement strand
CTGTTGCATAAATGCTAGAAACTGCTTTAAACAACCTGCTTAGTTAATATTATAATTCAAACCATAAAATTTAAGTTTGAATTTAACATAAAAAAGTAATTTTACATTTAATAGCTGGCATCATTTTAATTTTAAGAGAAACATTTGCAAAACTAACAGCTACATAGTTTGTGGGGCATAATGTTTCCAAGATTTTCATACTCTTTTCATTGTCTGATCATTCTCTTTGTTTGCAATCCATATTAACTGCAGGCTAGGCAAGGCTACACATGTCTACAAAATTATTGTTAACAATATTTTGTCACTGCGAGTTAAAAAGCAGTAATCTTCAAACTCCCACAATTACAAAAATTATTAAATAATATATCTTAACGGTCTTTGAAAAAAATAGTGCTTCCTACAGCACTTGTTTTGTGTTTTTTTTTAAATTTTGTAGGGTCATAGGCAAGCATATAGACATAGCAGTCTGCCATGACAAAGGGTTAATGCTCAAAACGTAAGCTATATACACCAAACCTTATGAGTGAAACACACAAGTTTTTTGTAAACAAAATTTACCGGATTTGCACTAGTTTGTTATAGTGATGTTAAAGAGTTATGAATGATTGCATGGATGAAAAGAAACCACAGTGCAACTTCAAGATAAGAGGGAGGACAGTGCAGGGGCAGATCCAGAAATTTTTGAAAGAGGGGGCCCAGTTGGCCAGAAGCCATAAAATTTTAGATAGGGGAGGCCCAAAATCCCTTAAAAGGTCTTCTGATTTCTCATTTCAGTCGTTTTCTTATAAATCTTTTACAAAAATCCTGTCAAAAGGGGGGGGGGGACCTGGCCCCCTCCCCTGAATCCGCAGCTGAGGTGACTTGGTATTTGGAGGGGGTTTGAAAACATTGTTTCTTTAAATAGTTACTAACTCTTTATAATTTTGAAAACAAAGGGCAGGGAGGCATGCTCCGTCCCAATACTCTGTGGTCCTGATGAAGCAATCTCTGAGTAATTATGCCTCAGTGCATATATAGATCCAAAAAGAGGGGGGCGTAAGGGTTTGCGGTGATGCGGTTTTATGTCTTTTTTGGTGCGGTTTTTCGGAAATTCTTTTTTTTACTTACGGTACTGCGGTTTCGTAATACTGAGCGGTTTGCGGGTTTTATTAATTTTCGGCCACAGTTATCGATGAAAATGTGTTTCCAGACCTGTTTAATATCAGCCGTCTCGCTTGCCGTATGGTGGTTATATAACTTTTTTTGTGCAATTTTGCGGTTTTCAGGACCCTCTTACGCCCCCCTCCAAAAAGAATGTTCAAAATTCATAAGTATTTAAAAATAATATTGAATCAAGCTCAATTCACTCTTGGAAGATTAGAGAGATACAGAAAACTCGAAAAAAGGCTTTGCATTCGTGAAGTCAAAATTCAAACTACCACAGATGCAAGAAACATTTATATCAAGAATCACGAATCACGTTAAAATAAAATTCTCAGTAGGGCATTACAGAAAAAGAATAGGGGACTCTCTACAAACAATTTGGAGGATCTGTGGAAGGGGCAAAAGAAATAGATTGGTCCCTCATTAATTTTCACCCCAAAAACTATAGCCAAACATATAAATTATACAAACTATGTAAAATTTTAGAAGAGCTCCTATACAGTACCCCAGTGAGGCCTCGTTGGTCCCCCTGGCGTGTTACACTCCTATATTGACTGCATGGGTATGTGTTACTGTTCAGGGCATTGTTTTTAGGGTACATAAATCATGATGAGTTTAGTCAATTTTGTTTGGGACAGGATAAAGATCTTGCAAATCCAGCCTTAGCCAGGGTAGGAATTTTGGTAGCCTGTCCAGGGCAGAACCGAAAATGACCAAATTCTGGACTGGCAACAGGGTATGCATGTGGGCTTCCATAGGGAAATATGAGTCATTCACCTGGGGAGGTGTTCAAAGCTTAGGAACTGAGCTTAGTCCTGCAGTCAGTGGATAAATTTACTGGACAGGGTCAATCGGATTGCACTAACCACCTTTTCTTTTCACCTCAGATAATACTCTTAATCTTCTGACTACATACGTGTACATACTTAACGGAATAACCTGGGAAGGATCAGGAGACGGTTCGAGCGGTTGGGTTAAACCCCCTAAAGTGAACCAATGCAAGTAACTAAATGACCATACCTTTTCTTGTGAGAAAAGAACTTGTTAAACATCAATAACAACATTTGCTAAATCCTGTATCAGCCCCAGTTAACATTGTTCCTAATTTTACTTTTAATGTTGTTTGAACTACAATTCTTCAATTTTTCTTAACTAAAACACAATGTACCACATTGATGCAATAGTTAGCAACAACAAAACAACAACAAATCCTTTTTATTTCCCCTTGATTTATACAGTAGATAATATTAATTGCTCGCATTAAAAGAATAGAGGGGACTGTCTGCCTAAAATAACAATACAGCTAATAGGAACAGGCAGCCAGAAGTGCAATTTTAAATATTAATTATTTGGTCGGACAGCCACAACAGCGACACACAAAGCTCACTAAGAACAAACACATACACATAAATTCAAGGGGCTGGGTATGATGTGGTCTTTGACTTTGTATAAACACCTTAATTTTTGAGAGCACAAGCATTTGAAGAGTAAAACTGACAAAACTGGGAAGGTATCTAGCACCTATCAAAATTTTGCAAGCAATTCTAAAAGAAGCCAATTTCTTATGCATTTAAAACTGGTAGGACCATGCAAGACACCCCATAGTTACCTGGAAAGTGCAATTCCCCCATTCTTGTTGAACTCCAGTTCATGATGTAATACGGCATCATTCCAAACTGCATCAACAAATTCCAGTACATATTTCATACACTGATCAGGGTTCAAAACCAGGTACTCATACGGCACTCGAAGGCAGCGGCTTCCCAGCTCCTTACACTGCTTGTTCATCATCGTAACAGTTCTACTCCAGGACTTCAACAGGGCGCGATAATCACGCGTGTTCACGTGCGCTATGGTCACGTGACGGCTGGTGATGGAATTTGCTACTGCGCGACCATCTCGCATCATGAAAATAAATTTCGCATTGGGAAACAAACTGCCCAAATAAGTTAAGTTTTTAAAACTCAGGGGATCCTTGTTGCATAATCTAGGGGCCATCTTCCCATGCCTCACAATAATTTCTGTAATAAACGACGCGACAGCTTCGTCGATAATTTCTTTAGTAAGACCAGCTTCTTTCAAACGTTCCCTCTCCTTTGCGCTTCTCTTGTAGACAGCTAGACTCACAAATGAAAGAAACTTTGGAATAATTCTTGTTTCTTGGCCGCAGCGAATGTCTGGATGCGCATCAAGCATTACCCGCATCAAAGTTGTTCCACTTCGTGGAAACCCTCCTACAAATATAAACGAATGATTCCTGTCGATTTTCAAGCGAGAATTTCGATCGCCACCTGTTCCAAAATTTCTCGAGCGCGATTCACTGTCGATAAATTCCACCCGTGGCCAACCTTTGAAGTAAAACAACAGAACTAAGACTAGTATAAGGAGAAGCAAAATGTTCTTGTCGTTATAAAGTTTTCTGCTTAACATTATGACCAGAAAGATTTGTCGCGTCTTGCCATCGGCTATTTGATGTGTCGTGCCTTGGTTTGAAAACAACACCAAATTGATTCCAAGCCGCTGACCGGATATAAATCTAAATGTGCTATCAGATCATATCTTATAAACAAACCCAGGACCACGTGGCAGAAGCAATTCGATATTTGGAAGAGATAAATAGCTTGGTAAGTGAGTTATTCTATAAACGGAATTATTCATACATAAGAAATAAAATAACAAACTTGAAACTGAGCTCAAATGTCTGTACACTATACGTGTAAGTTGTAGAAGCGTTCAGATCTGCACAGCTAAACAAATGACAGATGGCGTGATGAGTCAACTCAATTAAATCCAATTAACGAATTTCGAGTTTTCATTCTTTAACACCATTTTTAATATGAGGTTTCATTATGGAAAAATAAATGTTTAGAAAAAGTACAAACCAAGCTAAAATCATCAGATATTAGAAACATGATCTGTTGAAATGCTGTACCAACGACGGCAAAATAGTGTGTTTTGCTGCATGTATAAGACAGTCGAAACTGAAGTTGGAAATCGCAAAAGGATTGTTTTAAATACACAGGACAATCATAGTATAAGCACAACGAATTTTGGAACATTAAATTTGTCTGTATTAGCCAAATTTAAAGTGTATAGCTTCAATCTCACAGTTTCTCCTTCTCGTTTTCTAAACATCCGAGTTTCGGAGACCTTTCTTACGGCATTGTCAGTTTTTGCTACACGTTATTTTTTTACAAGAGCTCAGCCTGAGCTGTTCTAAAATTTTTGGCGATTTCAGCCTCAAATAGTTCTTAAATTGTTCTTATTTTCTGGTAATTCATTCCACTCGGAACAATAAAACGTCGCTAAGAAATACATGTTTGCTATTATTTCATACTGCTGTATATACACTCCATACGTTGTCTGCGAACGTCATGAGCTTGCTTATCACTCTTCCAGCGCTCAATGACCCAGCTTTTGGTAACAGGTCTTTTAAACATGTACATTCTGTGTACAAGAATTGAATAAACTTTCTTAAATTTTTCTGATCAAAATTCAGCCTGGTGACTGTTCTTAGTTCGTTCTTAATTTTTGGGCCAATTTCAGCCTGGGTATTCTTATAAAATTTGTTCTTATAAAAAAAGAGTGTAGTCATATACCAGTTAAGATTTTTCTCTCTTTCACGGTGTGACTCGGACATTTAACTAGTGTTACGAAACAAGTTATGGGACTTCACTCCTCTCTCAGCCATAGACATCACTCTACTCCCAGCCACAACCTTAACTAACGAGCCGTAAGCCATGTTTTTAATTCCAAACCCTAAACTTACCCAAACCTTCAATATGTCATTCTCATCGAGTTAAAAGGAGCAGACCGTTCTGAGGGGGAAGAGCAAAGTAAAAACGTAAAAACTCCATGCTCGATAAGCTCTGTGTTATGCACCCCTAAATATCTGCCTTGTGTCTCAGTAGGGGCGGAAAAATTTTGTCACTCACCATCCCTCACCACACACACGCGCGCAATCCGGTTTTACGGAGATTTTAGGTGCGATTTTTTGGCATTGAAGAAAATCTCAACATTATCGCGGTGAGATTTGAATATGTTTCTAAACATCTGCAATATCGCGGTGACAATTGCCGGTTGTTCACACGTGCGAGTTTTCTCGCCATCGAAGTCACCCCTAAAATCGTTGGAAATACCGGCGCCAATTTTAAGGATTCGTATCTTCGCAACGAAAACTGCTACTGCAACGAAACTTGGTGACTTTTTGCAAAACTTATTGGGGAAGACAATAGTGTGCCATTTAAACCCGCAATAACTAAGCTGTTACCATGACCACTACTCTTTCAAAACCTTGACATAAAATTTCTTAAAATTCATTTTATTTCAAGTTTTCCCATTGACAAACTTAATTTAAACAGACTAGAAACATTTTCAGTGTTTTTTAATCACTTTCCAGTTTATGAATTTTTCAAAAATCTAATATGGCTGCCACGAAAAAAAGATGGCATCCTAAAGTCATAGGATGCCTATTAATCACCTAATTGATTGGTACTGACCTAATAAGTCAGTGTATCAAGTTTTGTTGTAGTAACTTTAACCGTTTCATAAAAAAAGGCTGTGGGCACTTTGTTCCCCCCTCGTGTAGAACAAACCTGAAAAGCCTGTGAAAGGGGCCCTTTACTTGGTACCCGAACGACTTTCATGCCAGAACGAGTTTATTCCATCCCCTTAGATGTCGCTGTATTTCCTTAGATGATGTTTGGACGAAACTTCATTTCACGCAAGGTATTCCGGATCCGGAATGAGTTTATTTCGCTTTGGAACCGAACAAAATTTTCGTTCTGGAATAAAACTCATTCTGGTATCATGTGAACCGCCGCTGAGACATGGCTAACGATGCACCCTTAACGCAAAGGTTTTCAGGTTTACATTTTGTAAGGATGTAAGATTACGGGCAATCAACTTTTGTTTGGCTTAAATGCATCTTAACTCGGTTAAAAAGGTTTGTTAATTAGATAAAAGGATAGTTGCTCATCAGTTGCAATGTTTCTAGTATAGAAAACATAACGGTGTAGAAACACTTTCATTTTTTGATAAGAAAATGGCTTTAACTGTTTAATATTCCAAAAAAATATTTCAGGCTTATTTTTACATCACAACCAGATAGTTTCGAGTCGGACTTCGTATTATTTTTGGCAAATTCAACAACAAAATTGTTCTGACTCGCGTCGTGTGTATTAAAATTGTTGTAGTAAAAACACTGGATGTTCTTGATTATTTACCTAAGCTTAAGTATCAACATTAAACTTCAGTTTTTTTTAAAAAAAAGAGTCGTGTAGCTATAGAGACAACAAACTTTAACTGGCTCAAGCAGAGCCGTGAATAAATTTTATTTCCTTTACCGCCTGTGTAAGATCAAACATTTACAGTGGTATGCTACGCTAGTATTAACTCATTGGCAACAAACCAAAATAAACTGTATGCTTTCATTTTCATCAGCATTCATCATCCACAACCTACATTGTTATATCTGGTCAATACTCTTGAAAAAAACGGTGAATATTTATTTGTAGAAAAATACTGCAACTTTCATTTGTAAATAATTGTGTGTTCGGAACTACCAAATCACTTTTAATCATCTTAAATAAATAAACTAGCTACACCAAGTTAGACGGTATATCACACGAAATGTCTTTGCTCAAGTTTTTGAAATTGTTTCCATTTGGCCAGGTTAGTTTTCACATCAAGACCAATGCAAAATTAGCTTTACATTCAAACTTCACTTTTAAGGGCCATGTCACATGCTACGTTTCTTTGCTACGATTATCTACGATACGCAACGATAGTGTTCGATTTCGTAGAAAGTTCCGGAAAATCGTGAAAAGTTTAGAGCTGAACAAATTCCGCCACACGTTACGCTTACAACTTTCCATGATAAAGCTATTAGTACACGTGCTCGGTAAGAGACAGCGGCACTGCAGGATGATACCGTAGATATTTATAAGATTTAATGGAGCCGAAACCATTTGTAGAATTGCACACGTTTTAGGTATCCTACTGATGAACAGTTACTGATTTGCTTTTATTTCAGAAACATTATAGGAGTCTGAACAGTTTCAAGTTACAAGTTTTATGCTTGACTGCTATGTTGAACAGTTGGAACATACTTGGCCGCTTAGGCCCGTTTCAAACGGGCTAATGAGGTAGAACAATAGAATTTACTCATTAGCTTTGTGAGTGGCGCATTGTAACTCAAAACGTAGCATGTGGACGGAAAGCCAAAATCAAAGAAAAACGATTCATTTCCCGGCCATATCAATGCACAATAAAATAATTTTTATCTGGCCATTGTCCCTTCACAAAGGCTTTTAGATAGCACTGGAGTAAAAAAT
Organism: Umimayanthus nakama; assembly: GCA_027574985.1. Lineage (NCBI taxonomy): Eukaryota > Metazoa > Cnidaria > Anthozoa > Zoantharia > Parazoanthidae > Umimayanthus > Umimayanthus nakama. The sequence goes on along the minus strand of JAOBRG010396779.1, from coordinate 2,792 downwards.
TCTGTTCAACGGTGACAACTGAAACAATATAATTATAAATACTTCTTATACAAGCTCTCGATAAAACGTTCAATACCACAGCAGGTAGAAAATGGAACACGCTCTTCTTCATCGAATTTAGTTAAACAAAACACTGCGTATGAGCTGATACAAATATTCTTGCGGGACGTTATAAAAAAATATTTTCAACAGTGATTTGTCCCACGCATAAAAAGCGTCCTTTCTGTTTCTAAACTGAACAATTTAGGCAAACCAAATCCTTTAAAATATAATTCCACTAGTTATCTTGCACGGCTACTTCTTAAACTAACCATTGGGCATTTTGCTTAACAGAATTTGTGTTGATTGGGTATGTTTCAATAGCAACAGGACTTAGATTGAATGGTCAAACAATCCCTTTCAAACATATATTTTTGAAGGTTATTTAGTCTTTTTAGAATTTTATAGGTAAATCCCTTCTGTTCATAAAATTCGTGTGAACACAAACAGAACAGTGATGCCAGCAGCCATTGAAATTTGCGACATCGTACAGTAGTTTACTTAGGGATGATATTATAGGCTTACTTATTAGCGTTCAACATTTTAATATTGAGGTTGACTTTTTTGTTTAATAAAGTCAAAGATTAAAAGCATTTTTTCTTCTATTTTGGGTTAGTGTATTAACCAAGCTAGGCTGACTTATTAGCCTATACAATTTTTAAGTGCTCAGTTTCCGGCTTTTAGCTGGTAGTTGCGTCCAAATTGTTTTTCAAATGCTGGACTTGTGAAGTCGTTAGCAGTGTTGGTTCAAAACACAAACTTGTACTGGCAAAAGCCTCTATGACATCTGTCGGTAAAAAATTGGTTTTGTCAAGAAATTTAGCAACAAACTGAAAAATTAAAAAAAACTCGGTTAGGTAACCACAAATTATTAGGTAACTACAGTACAACAAAGTTTTATAGAAACACAGCTGTTACAGCTAGTTTTTTTCGCGAAAACCTTGTCCAACTATGATCCAAAGATTTGGGGTTTCCTTGGCTTGGAAAACAAGAAAGCTGGAATTTGAAAGGTTTTTTCAGATGACGTTTGTTGCAAGAGTTGGCGGCTTTTCCGCCTCAACGGAAAGTGACGACGCATACAGAACCGTTATTACATGATTGCCTAACAGTTTTTTAAAAGCACTTGCCAGCTAAACTGATTATAAGGGTCAGCGCTAGAAGGCATAGGGGGGGGGGAAGGGGGGACTGATGCCCCCTTCGATTTTTTTGGCCCAAATTTCTTGTTCCTTGACCGATTTCCAAAAGCTTTGACAAAGCTGTTCTTTGTTTGTTAACACAGCTTTTGACCCTATTTAGGTGACGTCACGACTAATGACGTCATAATATAAGTCAAGCAACCCGTGTGCTGCCTACAAAAGTGGAATTTTTTGGTAAAAATGCGACTGTTATCAACTAAATACTGACAACTTTACATAATTTCCTTACAATTTTGTATATTCCAATCGCTAAATGTTGTTCTTTCACCATTTTCAGTGTTCAATTCGAAAATCTGAAAATTCGGATATCCCAGATGGCAGCAGCAGTTACGTAATTTATCTTGTTTTGGTTGCCATGGAAACCAATTAAGCACCTTGTGGTTTGAAATTACAATAAAAATTCTTTATATATATATATATATACCAAATATCAGGTCAATCGGATGGAAGAAGTAAAAAGTCGAGGTGTGGGGTCCTATTGACCCCCCCCCCCCTTATGCCTTCGTGTAACTTTTTTTACCTTATATGTCTTCTAGGGTTAATATTCGTAATCAGAAACAATACATTGAAATATCTAACTGCATGATGCAATATAACTCGGGTATCCTGGTTGATAATAAACTTCATCTGTGTATAAATATCAGCACAATCTATGTGTATAAAAATATATATTTCTTTGGACAATAAGGCATAATTCTTAGGCTTTTGGTAATTATGTAATATAATATAAGTTTTTAGTGCTAATCAACATACATGCATGGTTTGCACTGTTATCTTGTCAACACCAGGCACTGATTTAAGTTTTAAGAAACGATGGTAAAGAATCACACAATTGATAGATTGTACTGCCTGACTGGTTCCAGATTTAAATATCTGAACCCTAATTTTGTTTTGCGACTCACGATACATATGCAAACTTGATTTTCAGCTGGTATACTCCATAGAGTTTGGCTTTCTAAGAACTCCATTGCACACACACACAAACGTTTATCCCCAGTATCAACTGAAAGTGTATTACTGCACCCTAAGTTTAATATTTAAGACATTTAAACCACCGTGCCACATCTAAGTAGTAGTGTTTCAATCTAGCTACATGTCAAAGATTTTCTGTCACCGCAGATAGGCCCTGAAGACCGAGTGGGAGGGGCAGGCTTGCTATGGAATAACTTCTGAATAAGAGCTGACTTCTCATTTTCCAGTTGTGCTATTTTTGCAGTTTTTTCTGACAGCTCCTACAAAAAGAAAAACAGACTGATTGTGAAGACTACTTAGTTACACCTTTGAACTGCCACATGTCTGTTAAACATAAACAACTAACTCTGGTACTACACTAGAGCTTATTAGAACATAGCTGGCAATTTTTCGCGCGCTTTTTGTATGGCGTGAGCGTGCATCTAAATCTCGATAGACGCACTCCCGTGTCTATCAAATCGTGTGATTGAATTCAACCAATCAAAACGCTCGCAATAGTATTAGGAGAGTTCTGTATTTCATCAGTTTTCGTTTAAAGTGGCAATGTTCTAAAAGAAATGGAACATACTTTAGCTGAGCCTCTAT
>JAOBRG010396778.1:0-16278 GCA_027574985.1 Umimayanthus nakama | reverse complement strand
TCTTACCATCATCATCCCCCCAGCCCTAACAGATTTCCCAAACGGTTGCACGTATAAAAAAAAAAAACAAGCTTTGGCATGTATACAGCTTAGAGTAAAATAATTGCTTTTCATGAAAACAAATAAGCTTTGGTTTAGAACTGTCGCTCAGGCAACAGTTTGTTTAACAACATTTCCCGCCATTTTGGCCGCCATCTTGGATTTTTAAAAAAAAATTATTTTCGTCAAAAATGCTGAAATTAGTAGAAAAAAATTTTACACAGCCTAAAAGAAGAATTTTAATTAAGAATAGGATGGAAAAAATAAAAAGGGAACAAATTTTCGGATTTTGTTTTGGAACTGTAAATGCATAACTATTTTTGCATAAATTAAAGGTGACGACGACGTCCACTTAAAGTCAAAATATGTGTTCGTTACTAAACTACAGGTACTGAAAGTTTCATCTTGATTGCTTGAAGCTTCAAAATTTAGATCGGAAAAACCTATGTAGGGATCCATCTGACCCCCCCTCCCCCCCCAAATTGGATGTTTGAGGGTTGAATATAACTGACAAATCAACAAAGTTAAGGTATGAAAGAAGTGAACCTACCATTATTTTCACAATAACAGAAAATACAAATTGCGGCGAGTTGAAATTGTTACTAATGCGCCTCCGGTATACTTTCTTTAATGCTGCCTATTATTCTTATGTTTACACTTAATATTTTTATTCCAACTCACAAACACGCGAAGAGTCACGGACACACATTTACCCACATACCAATGTACATTCAGGCTTAGTTACATGAGCCCCCTAAACTTTTCCTTACCCTGTTCAGACTGTACAATTTTGAAAATTTGTAACTCCTAGAGTTTTCTTAATAAATTTTTCTCACATTTATAGGGTAACAAGTTTTATCGTTAATTTTTTTGTTTTTCCTTTTTCAATACTTGAAATATGTGCATTTAATGGTGTTAGCTACTTATATGCAAGTCGATCAACTAAGGTGTTTATGAAGTCACGCAATTTCGCAATAGTGTTGCAAAACAACTCAAAATGGTGGCTGGATGACGTTACGATGATATGGTAATCATCAGTCGAACTTTAGATTTTGATACATTTTAATTATGAGCTTGAAACTAAGATACACGATTGAGACCCGTTTACTTGTCCCAGAACTAATAAATTCATAAATAACACGAAGGGTTTGTATTCTGTAGCGACAAAACAAAAAACAACCAAGGATAAACGGAGACCCGGCAGAAAGCAAGAGAGTTTAAGAGAGCAGCCTGTTTTAAACAGGAGCAAACCACGTGGTAAGGACAATGGTGAGTTGATAACATTCGTGCTAAATAGGCACATTTCGTTATAATGACGTATTACCACCGAGAGCAGATTTCTCAATAATACACCAAAACACAAACAAATTGCTTCTCAGAGCAAAAAATGCCAAGTTGTACCCTTTAACTCGAAACCGTGTTTTTCCAAGAATGCCATGATGAGTACCAAATTTCTCTATCCAGATCATATGATAGCAAGATCATAGCATGCGCGAGCAGCAAATATGTTAGAGAACAAACATAATTCAAACATGTTTAAAACACGCCTTTCTAAACACACTCTAAACCATTAGATCTTCATTTGGACTCTGATTAATAACAAAAACGAATGGTTCATTGTGATATCAAATTTTGCTATTGAATTGTTTAAGTAAAACTTTTAACTTTGACAAGTTTTTAGAGCATGTGTTTTATTAATAGTTCAAAAATTTCGCCAAAATACATATTTTCAGGACCCCTGTTCTCTTTATTTTAATGTTATTTTTGTTACTGTTGTTGCAGGACACCCTTCCTTAAGGAATGTTGCAGGGCGCCCTTCATTATGTAACGTTTCAAAGAGAACAACTGAGGTAGAAAAGTCAGCTAAGTCTAACACACCAGCAGTTGTGAAGACAACTAAGTGTCAAGGCTCGGCAAATCCAGATTGGAGAGCTGGCAGCTTAGACAATAGCCAAGAGAAGTGGAAAGCACAAAGTCACCCTCGTGCACCTAATGGAAGAAGAGAAAATGTGAAGAATAACACCATTAGTGAAAGCTACCCACATAACAGCTTTGGAAAGAAAGCAAAGAATTGGCAAATGCGGAGAAATGAGCGTGAATACATCCTAACCGAATCAGACATTAGCAACTTGATAACATCCAGCCCAATTGAATCCTTTAAGAAGCTGAACAAAAACCTGAAAGGTCTTGAAAATCTATTAAACAGCTCGAACGGACAAATGGTTGAAGGTAAATTTCTAAAAGAGATGCTTCGTGTACTAGCAGCCTGCTGTAATATTTCGTCAACAGAGAACTTGAACCCACTGTTAACAGTATTCAAGAACTCGTTATTCTTTTCAAATCATATCAAAGCATATCTGCAGCTTATCCAGTCCAATAATCCAAAGGTTACTGAAACCGATCACACTGTGGGTATTGCTGATATGATTGGTGTTTTTTCTGCTTGCCTACGACATTTCCCTAGTTCATATTTTGACATACCACTCGAAATGTTGCAGCGCACAGTAGAAATGATGCAAGTCGAGAAGAAGATTGAGCTTCAAAACAGTCTTGCCACACTAAAAACCGAAAGAGACGAAGTTATCAAAGCAGAAAGAAGACGTCTTGCCAAGCCATTTCAAAAGCAAGAAAGTAAGCAGATGAAACCCCCAGATAACTATCGCGAGATTCAAATATGTCCGACACTTAAGGAGTTAAGTTCCAACGAAAAACCGTTTCTTCGAAAAAACATCAAGAAGGGAAAATATGAAGACGGCGAACATTATCTGGATGTGCAGTTTCGTTTGTACAGAGAAGACTTCATTGCTCCACTTCGAGAAGGAATACAAGAGGTCGTCAACAAAGTTTCACGAAGAGATAGAAACCAGAACATCAAAATCTATCACAACGTGCGCATTCAAGGTAAAGAGTTTACTAAATCTGGAATCGTGTACAAAGTGACTTTTGACCAAACAAGGTTTCGTTTTACAAACTGGAACCAATCGAAGAGGTTGATCTTCGGATCGTTTCTCTGCCTGTCTACAGATGAATTCAAGACGATGCTGTTTGCCACGGTGGCGAATCGTGACCCAGAAGACCTGAAGAAGGGACGGCTTGACATACATTTTGTCAGAGGCCAAGACGTTGTTGGAATTGAGAAACGAAACGAGTGTTTCATCATTGCAGAGTCACCGGCCTACTTTGAAGCTTATCGTCATGTTCTGGTTGGTCTACAAGGACTGACAGAAGACAATCTTCCCTTCAAGAAGTACCTTGTTGAGTGTTCACCAGATGTCGATTCGCCACTGTACCTCCGTCGATACGAAGAGCAGGACCTTGTAACGTATAACCTCACCCGAGTTTTCATGAACCGTTCAGTACCACCCGTGAAAGTTCTAGTGAGAAATGAGTGGCCCCAAGTTGAAACAGTTCCACTGAACGCATCCCAATTGGAAGCTTTCCAAACGGCTATTACGAAGGAGTTTACAGTCATCCAAGGTCCTCCAGGAACTGGCAAGACGTATGTCGGACTGAAAATTGTGCAGGCTTTGCTGGAAAACCGCCACGCGTGGGACCCCCGGCGCGTGTCGCCTATGTTAATGGTATGTTTTACAAACCATGCACTGGATCAGTTTTTAGAGGGCGTTAGAGAATTCCTCCCTCACGGAATTATCAGAGTCGGCGGTAGATGCAAAAGTGAAGATCTACAGATTTTTAATTTGAGAAGGTTTGTTAATCATGACCCACGTAGGAACTATGTCTACAGTTTAATGAAGGCATGGGAGATTTACATTCAGCAAGCAAAGGCGTTTTCGGAAGTTAGAAACAACCTAAATCTGGCGTTCGATCTTCATCTGGAAGGGGTGATTGAAAATCGTTTTCTTGACCAGTTGTATTATCACCCAAATCTGTTTGAGAGCAATTCGGTGTCAGATCTGTTCAAAGCATGGGTATTGAACAAGTTTCCAGCAGTAAAAACACAAAGAGGTAAGAACGACTCAATTACAACGTCGCAAGAAACCAACCAAGTTCCAAAAACAGAGCGTTTGCAGGATACATCCATCAAACAAGCAGATAAAAGAAAATTGAGCAAAACAGCAGAACAGAAAGATAAGCAAGAACAAGATAAGCTTGACACGTCAGCTTCAAAAAGAAATGCAATAGCAAACCAAGTGCGTTTAGAAACTCACAGTTTTGTAAGTTCAGTGCAGGAGGGCGATGTTGCTGCCAAGAATGACAAACTTCCAGGTAAAAGAGATCAAAACACAGTAGGGGAGAACCAGTATCTTAGTGCGATTGTACAGCAGGGAGAAGAGGAAAAACAAGACGTACTTTGGAACTCAGAAGGTTATGAAAATGTTGCCACAAGTAACACGGTCGAAGCAAATTGCGCTTCGTGTGTCAACCGATCCTCTGAAGAAAAAAAAGTGCAAGCCAAGGAATCTTGTATCACTACCGCTGATAGGAGCAACGGAATTGGGGAAGAAGCTAGTCAAGATCAGAGTAAAGGCGATACAAAGAGTAATCTAGATATCGCAGAAGACGACGCTGGTGACAACGAGAACATACAAGATAACGAAAAGAGCAAAACAATCGTTGTTGACCACGAAGTTGATCTTATTCAGAGCCAAAGATATGAGGAGGGAGAGGAAGATATGTTCTCTCCTATTAGAAATGTAAGTGAGTCAGCCCTGCATCAAGACAGAAATACCCTGGTTAAAGAAGATGATAATGTTGTTACTAATGATGAGGTTACTAGGAATTCTCCTAATGGTGAGGATGATGACGAAATGCATACTCGTCAATACGACCGTCATTGCCAAAAGTCTTCAAATGCTAGAAATTGCAAAGAAGACATTCAACGAGTAAATACTCTGCTTATGCAAGGAAAGAGGTTTCAGCAAGAAGAAGTTGCAAGAATCGAAAACATGTGGGTGTTATCGGAAAGAGAACGTATCCGCCTCTATCTGTACTGGCTAGATTGTTTCCGTCAAAGATGGAAGCTGGCTGCAGGACGGGCCGAGGAGACATATGACTTTCTGTGCAATGATTTAGACAGATTGAAAGCCGAAGAAGATGAAAGATCCTTGCGTAAGGCTACAGTGATCGGTATGACGACTTCATGTGCTGCAAGATATCACAGCGTCCTTCAACAGATACGACCTAAGATTGTTGTCATTGAAGAAGCCGCTGAGGTGCTGGAGGCCCACATTCTGACGTCACTCACTCAAGACACCGAACACGTTATACTGATTGGTGACCACAAGCAGTTGCGGCCAAAGCCTACCGTTTACCAGCTTGCACAAAAATTCAACCTTGAGATTTCACTGTTTGAGCGAATGGTCTTGAACAAGATGGATTGCAAGCAACTTTCCATACAGCACCGAATGCGACCAGAGATTGCACGGCTTACTAAACGAATTTACGACCACGAAATCATTGACAGTGACAGAGTTAAATGCTACCCTGACATTCGTGGAATGCAGAAAAATATGTATTTCATAGACCACACAGAACCGGAAAGTTTTCAAGAAGGGTTGCAGAGTTACTCAAACAAGCATGAAGCAAACTTTGTTGCGGCTTTGTGCTGGTATCTGCTGCAACAAGGTTATGCTCGTTCACAGATAACCATTCTTACCATGTACACAGGGCAGATGCTTGACATCAAGAAGATAATGCCGTTGTCGCAGTTCAAGGGCATCAGACTCTCTGCTGTGGACAATTTTCAAGGTGAAGAGAACGACATAGTGGTATTGTCACTGGTGAGAAGTAACAATCAAGAAAGTGTAGGGTTCTTGAAAGAACCAAATCGAGTTTGTGTGTCTTTGTCCAGAGCCCGAATGGGATTCTACGTTATTGGAAACTTCAAACTCCTCTGCAGCCAATCGCCTTTATGGAAAGAAATATGCATGGACCTCGAGAGTAAAGGACAACTGGGGAACGCCTTACCTCTGATCTGCAAGAAGCACGGGAATGTTACTGATGTCAAGAAAGCAGAAGACTTCAAGAAAGTCCCAGAAGGTGGATGCAACGAACCCTGTGAGGATCGACTAAAATGTGGTCACGTTTGTAACCAACGTTGCCACGCAGGCGACCCAAACCACATTGAATACAAGTGCCGTAAGAGGTGTTTAGAGAGATGTCCAGAGGGACACCCCTGCAGGAAGACATGTCACTATGGCAGAGAATGTGACCAGTGCGGGGTAGAGGTAACAAAGACGTTTCCAGACTGTAAACATGACATCAAGACTGCTTGTGGAAGTGCAATTCAAAGTCTGCGTTGTTTAGAACGATGTGAAAGAACACTGGAATGCGGTCATCAGTGTTGTAGGTAAGCGAAGTATTTACTTTAGACTAAATTTTACCAGTAAATTTGAAGAAGCGGTAGAGCAAGCATTATGCAGGCCGTGTATCGGTCGTGTGTTGCTCGTGCTTCGAGCATATCTCTGTCGTGTGTTATACGTACGTCAAGCATATGTCGGTTAAACGTTGGCAGTTTTGAATGGATATTCTTTTAGATACACAAAAGAATGTAAAAGCATAACAAATAAACGTACATATGCCGGTGTTTGCAAAGGATACATAACTAACTTGTTTTGATAGTTAAGTTTAGTTAGATGCATGGGGCTTACAAAAATGTGCTTCTGTGCCATTTAAAAATTCATTTGGTGACGAATTTAAGATCATGCAGATATATATATATATATTTAGCATTAACTGCTCACTCGTTTGTCTCTTTTAATTTCTATAGCCGATGTTTTGCACAATGCGACGTAAGACGTTGTAACGTTATCGTGAAGAAGACATTGCTGTGTCACCATGTCAAGGGTATTCCTTGCTCAAAAGATCCTTTATGTGAACGATGCAACGAAAAATGTACAAAGCTCCTTGACTGCCAACACGAATGCCCTGGAAAATGTCATGAAAGCTGTGAGAAACAAGTCTGCAAGAAGGAAATAGAGAAACCACTTTCCTGTGGTCACAAAATTAAAGTGCTTTGCTCTGAGCAGAACAATAAAGTGAAATGCCAAGAACCGTGCAAGAAAAACCTTCAGTGTGGCCATAACTGTCCAAACAAGTGCCACGAAACGTGCCCCCACGACCACTGCAAGGTGAAAATCATGAAAGCTCTTCCTTGTAGCCACAAGCGAGAAATGGAATGTCACAGATCTCCCTCAGACGTGTTTTGCAAACGTCCTTGTGAAAAGAGTCTACCGTGTGGCCATGCATGCCTTCAACCATGTGGAAACGTCTGTCAAAGAGCCACTTGCTCTAAAGTAATTGACAACACCCTTCCATGCGGCCATTTGCAAGCTGTGCGCTGTGGTGACTATCCTAATTTTGTTTGCAAAGCATCGTGCGATAAGGTAGTATGCACTCGTGATCATCGTTGCAAGAAGAAATGCCACTTTGAAAAACAACCCTGCGGAAGATGTACCGTGTTAATCAAAGTGGAGATGCCAGAATGTAAACACGAAGTGCTTGCTGCGTGTTGGAAGGAGCCATCTGCCATTAATTGTAGTCAGCCTTGTGAACGAAGTTTAGCGTGTGGTCATAGATGCAAGCTCAAATGTGGCGAGAAGTGCGAAGCTTCAGTTTGCAAGGAAAACACGACCAAGAAATTGCAATGTGGTCATACGAAGGTAGAGTATAATACCATTCTATAAACATCTTCTTCGATTGCAATAAAGAAGAAATGCTTATATAGGTATAAGACTTCACACGCTTGTTGATAAGAATAGGCTAATGCCGGTGTTGTGGACTGTCACTTCCTACACTACAAATGGCCTGCTGTAATTGGGGAAACCTGTAGCAGTGGCCTTCTACCCATCAGGGAAAATGCTAGTAAATAAAAAATAAATAAATGAATATTGAAGGGTTTTGACTTCCTAAAACAACTAAAAACAAAGAGCTAGAAGGCGAAATTCCATCGAACAACTTAAAATATTATATTAAAAGCCAACACACACGCAAAGGGCATAAGCAAACCACGGAACACAAGTATCTGGTTTATAGACATACTCCGCTTTGAGAAAACGTGTTTACATGCGTATTTATTTGTTTATTTGTTTGTTTATTTATTTATTCATTTATTTGCAGAAAAATTTTTGAAGTTAGAGTTACGAAGCGTTTAGGCTTCCTACTATTGTTGCTAACTTGTTTCTAGTTTAAGTAACATAAGTTGTCTGTTCTCTGTAAAATTACCCCATTATGCTAGTTGATAACGATTAAAAACTATTGTTGCACACTCTGAAGTACTAAGCTCATTCTAATTTTTGTTTATGTCCTAATATTTCTTTTTTCTGAAAAATTTATTTTACCCCCCTGAATAAAACGTTGTTAATAAATGGGTTTTTTTTATTTGTGTTCTAAGTTATTCCTTAAGTCTTATCGCTAACCTTCTGAGTCGGAGAAAACGAGAGTATTTTCTTTCACATCGGGCTAGGCGATGTTTTTGTATGTACACGAACTTCATTTTTGGAGGACTTGTGGCTTTTTGTGCATCTCTTGCTCATTCTCTGCACCACTGTCGGAATCCACGAATCCCTGCGATGATGAAGCGCAAACACACGATTTCCTATTGTAAAAATTGCATCAAGAAGTAGTTGGAATGCTCCAATGAGTAAAAACGTTCAGTCGATCGCATGCAACCACTTCTGGCGAAAAAAATAGAGAGTTTTAACGACCTTTTTGCGGTCAACTGAGAGAGGTTCTGCTAGCTTCCCTATCACTTACATAGCACTAGTTAATCTATTTCACATGTTTAGAAGTGAAAAAGCCAAAATCTCGACCAATTATTTTAAATCGGTGATTGTTTTATGACACTCTACCGTATTGAATTAAACAGAGCAGTGACGATGAAAAATCAATTCAAATCAAACCTAAATTTCGACAATTACAATAAACAGAATCCACCAAAAATTGGCAGATTTGCAGTTTGAGAATATACGGTAAAGGGACACAAAATAAACTTACTTCAGTCGAAACTTATGGAGGAATCTAGCTTCGAAAATGGTGAAATAACAACAAAACCTGCCTAGCGTCCGCCATTTGCAATGAATTGTGATGAGAGCGCGCGCAAAGCGTACCTGGGATAGCAGTTACATCATCCTTTGTCTTATTATAACTTGCTCATGTAATATTTAACAAAGTTACTGTAAAAAGTACAATAAAATAAATCGAAAACATAGAAGAAAAACTTTAGGCCTAGTTCAAACGTCGAGCTTTACATGCCCGAATCTAATGTCAGTCTTAGTTATGTGTAAAGTTTGTCGTTAAAGTATTTTAAAACTAAGTTCGGCAATTTTTATTTTCGGTCGACCTCGCCGTTCTACACGCTTTCTTATAAGAACCAGTAAATTTTGGCCGAGCATCGTTGTTCTCAACTTTTTGCACAATTTGAGCCTCGATTGCTCTTAAACTGATCTTGTTTCCTTCATGTCAATTATACACTTCGGCATTTTCCTAAAGTAATCTAGTTTAGCTTTTAAAAACACGTGCGGCACAGTTTTGATTTTCTTCTCTGCTCACTCAGTGTTTCTAGTTGCAGAAAAACTTACAAGGAAACGCTATGTGTAATGACATGATGTGTTGTTTTTCAATAAAAAATATCACTTTTATGCCGAGCCGTGATGCATTTGTCATGGTTATTTGTTCTGTTACTTTTTAAAAAAAATAAATTAAAAATATCCGTTAACTAAATATCGGTTCCATTCTTCAAACTCATAGGACTTACCATGCTTCCAAGACGAAACACAACACAAATGTGCCGTTAAAGTGAAAAAGAAGCTACCTTGTGGGCATGAGAAAAAATGTAGCTGCCACCAAAAGCCGGAAGACGTAATATGCGACGTTAGCGTATCGACACGACTCGATACGTGTGGTCACGTGAAAAACCTCCCGTGCTCCGAAGCTAAGAGAATTCAAGAAGGGAAAAAAGCGTCTGTTTATTGTGAGGTAGTTGTTTCAAAAGCTCTGCCTTGTGGTCATAAAGTGGAGGTTGCTTGCGGGCAAGATCCAAAAAAGACGTTCTGCCGTGAGCCGTGTGAGCGAAATCTCTTGTGTGGAAGCCACCGCTGTACGAAGAGGTGTGGAGATGATTGCAGCAAATCTGTCTGCAAAATGAAGGTACTTATTTAGATGTTGTTAGGAATTCCTAAATAAAGGCAACTCTAACAAGTTCAACGTCTACCATGCAACAGATTTCCGTGTAGTATGTAAACCTTGTCAAAGCACCAACTGCACGGATTCAGTTCTCTTTTACACAGTGCCAAGTATAAAAAATTGGGTTTTTGATACCAAACATTAGAATTCCCCAAAAGATTTGTATTTAAGAAATGGTCCATGCTTGGCGTGCGTCTATCGAGTTATGGATGCACGCGGGAAGTTGGGAGAGCACGAGAGAAGCGTTTGAGTGGCACGAGGCGAAGCCTAGTGCTTCTCTAGCTTCTCGAGTGCTCTCCCAACTTCCCAAGCAGAGCACGAGAGAAGCGTTTGAGTGGCACGGGGCGAAGCCTAGTGCTTCTCTAGCTTCTCGAGTGCTCTCCCAACTTCCCAAGTGTATCCATAACTCGATATATGCACAGCTAAAGCATGGACCATTTTTTTTAGAACATTGCCCCTTTAAACAAAACTGATAAAATACAGAATTCTCCTAAAGTATTCTGAGCATTTTGATTGATTGAATGCAATCACGCGATTTGATAGACGCACGGCCATGCGTCTATCGAGATTTAGATGCACGCTCGCGCCATACAAAATGCGCGCGAAAAATTGCTAACTATGTTCTAAAGTTATTTAAAATAAGGTAATAGCCAACCGGAATACCCCAAAAAAAGTTTGATGTAGACAAGAATGACGAGGTCTAAGTATTGACCCTAAAACAGATTAAAGACTAATAAAAATAATTCTAGCTGTATGTACAAGTCTGACTAATTATTCTGCTTTAGTGTATGTGTGCCATGCGCTGGTGTCATACTCTACCACTGTTTTCCTGTGTGTTGAAATAAAATGGTTTTGCCAAATTCTAACCTTTTGATATATATTTATTTTTTAGTGTAAAATACTTTTAAAGTGCGGTCATCGTTGTTCAGGTCTGTGCGGCGAAAACTGCCCTAGTTGCAAGGAAAAGTGCGAAAGGTATGTCTACTAGATAGTTTCCAACCTCGTTCCCAGGCTCTTTTCCCTTTCCCGGTGAGCCTGGGAACGAGGTTGGATAGTTTCAGGTTTCAAGTTTATTTCTTGATAATTTACATAGGGCGATAAAACACACGCACCCGCAAGTAGCATAGCTAATCGATGCGGGTTTGGGTTTGAGTAAACTGAATTAGTTAGAAAAAAAATACAAACCTATAAACAAAATCGTAATAACAACAACTAATATAGCCTATACAAGAGTAACATAAAGATTTATAGTAGTTGTGCAGTGACTCTATAACTCTGTCCTTTACCACCTGTTAGTAATAATTATAGTCGACAACTTCCAATTTGAGCAAATTTACAAACAAGCGGTTCTGTTGAACAAACTTTAAAACTTGAAAAGCTGTACATGTAGCGGAGAGTGGGCGATGATTTCTGCCATTTATATTTCTGTAGTAATTGAAGAAAAGTTGCTACAGTTTGCTAATTTTTAAAGAATAATATATCAAAACAGTTGATCTTTTTCATAACAAAGATCAAATTGCCTGCATACCTAAAAATAATTTTTCTAGTTTGTGTAAATTACTGTGTATGTAAACAAAAACTCCTAACTATAAAACAGACGCAGAACATTTGCAAATGGGAGTGAAGTTCCTATTTACTTTATTTTTCAGGTTACTACCGTGTAACCATACTTGTCAAGGTTTATGTGGTGAACAATGTGACCCATCCAAATGCAAAATCCGCGTGAAGACGAAATTTCCTTGCCGACACAAAGCCAAGAACGGTCTACCATGTAACGTTTCCGCGAACGCAAAATGTAGGCAGAAATGTCAGCGACGGCTGTCGTGTGGGCACATTTGCCCTGGCGAGTGTGGTGTTCCTTGTGACCAGTTTGAATGTCACGTGAAACTATCAAAAAGGCTGCATTGTGGTCATTCCGTTACCGTTAGATGTTTCCAGTTTTCTGAAGAAGTAGAATGCCAGGTTCCCTGTTCAACAAAGCTCCCTTGTGGGCACGCCTGTGGTGGCGTGTGTGGTAAGTGCCGTGAGAATGGAAGTCACGACAAGTGCCGCTTGCCATGTGGCCGAACCTTGGTGTGTTCTCATCGATGTCGAGCGCCTTGTGACGAGCCGTGCCCGCCATGTACTCGGCCGTGCCAGCGGTCATGCGTACACGGAAAATGCATGAAGCTCTGCTGGGAAGATTGCGAGCCATGTCTGCTGCCCTGCGCCTTATCGTGCCCTCATGCCCAGTGCAACAATTTGTGCAATGAAAATTGTGACAGACCTTTCTGCAATGAACCCTGTCCGAAACGCCTTCGCTGTGGACATTCTTGTATTGGGTTCTGTGGTGAGATGTGTCCGGCGCTCTGTCGAGTTTGTAATCCAAGAGAGATAGCGGCCATTGCTCCTAAAGGTCAACAGAACAAAAACATCAAGTTCGTTCAGTTGTTTGATTGTGGACACGTGTTTGAGGCCTCATTTCTGGACTACAGGATGCACGCTGATGCTGAGACGGTTGGAAGTCGGCAGATCTTCCTCAATGTTTGTCCCACTTGCTCAGTTCCAATTTTATTCAGTTTCCGATACAACGACAGAGCAAAAAGAACAGCAAGGAATTTAGATGCTGTGAAAATGGAGCTGAAAGAAATGACGGCAGCCCTTAACGCAGAATTGAACTACCGAGCGAATGTTCCCAGTGCTCTTACTAATCTGCGTTTTCCGATAAAGCCTGATTTACGTTCGATCAGCCGCAACACCAACCGCGTCTTTGCAGATAACCTGAAGAGAAACATGAAGTACTTCAGTTATGCCTTTTTGGTAATAAACCACTCTGCAGTTTTGAATTTGATGCAAGAAACACGGACAAAAATTAAAAGTATCAAATCTGACATGCTACACAGAAGCGCTTATAGCTTATCTAAACTTTCTGAGAACACGGCGACAGAGACGCAAGAGCTTGTCCTCGAACTCCTTCAAACCGGGCCCGTTGTTCTCATTGAAAAATTGGAAGACATCCTCATGGACCCGCAGCCAGACATGGAAATGATGATCAAACTTTATCGCAGCGCTGTTCTGGTCTCTCTTCTGGTGGACCTCATTGAGGTTAAACGTGATGTTCTTCGAAAGGTGGTTACATTAAACAGCAGCAGCGAGACGGCTCTCAACCATATCTTGGATGCGATGATGTTTCAGACTGAGTCTCTTTCAGCTTGCAAGACAAGGTAAGCTACACTCGCATCAAACTCACCTAAATGCAAAAAATAAGTCATACAGGACTATAAATGTCTTGAATAAATTTAACAACGAAGCTTTTCCGTTCTTGTCTTATCTAATCTAGTCTAACCTAATTTTCTGTTATCTAATCTAATGTGGTATAACAGAATAGAAAAGAATAGAATAGAACAGAACAGAACAGAACAGAATATGACATAATATAAAATAATATTATGTTATACATTTACCCTCGAAATTTCCGAGCAGCGAAAAGTTTTAATATTTGCCAGATCAATGAATAGATATGGAGATTTTCAGTTTCTAAAATAGTGAAAAATGCCTTGTTTCTGAAAAAAGCGCGTACTGCCACGCATTATTGCGGAAAAGTAGATAGCGGTGGCTGTATATATACATATTTTTATGATCACATTAGAACGCACGAAAAGTGCTATCCACTTGTTTGGCAAATACTTAAATATGTTACGAATAATATGACATAATACGATACGATACGACGTAATATGATGTGATATACGCCCGGTTCCAAAAAGCACCCTGTTTGTACTGCGGTTTTGGAATGACTGATGGTTGTGAGGTGATAACTATCAGCTGTAAAAACACAAAAAAGTCAAAATAGCCATAAGAACCATTTGTTATTAAAACATTTTTTTCCATTAGGTCCGCACAGCTCTCCATCCTTTTTCAGTGGAAGACAGCTTCTCGGCTGGAAGACGAAGTTAACCAAATAAGGGAAAATGCCGGTCTTCAACCTTTGATGGTACTCCCGAGCGTGAAGTTGACATCCTTCCCTGGGCTCTGTAGGGACAACTGGTTCAGCTGCGAACGTGGTCACGTGTTTGCAAGGTTTCAGACCGCTAATGTCAGTACACGATGCGGATCAGTTAGAAGAGTTGCCGAATGTCAAACGTGTAGCCATGAAGCCCTGGCTACAAGGGGATCAGATGATGACGATGATGATGATGAATGAACGGTATTGTATATATCGTTTTCAACTCTTGGCACCTATAAAAACAGAACTTTTTTATGAACTTCGGTTAGGGGGTTCTGGCAACTAAACACAGTATATTAGTTCGCAACATGTTTGAAGACAATGTAATCATTTATGATTCACAGATCGATCTGTCTACTTGTACAGTTGTGTCTCTAACTCCCTAAATATCGATGAGGTTTGTGAACTACGATTTGATTAACTAAGACAAACCAGTCACCTAGCAGTGATAACAGTGATTGACGTAAGTTGGCTAAAACGGATCGATTAACATTCAGTAAAAATTCAAAAGTAAGTTTCTGTCTATATAATCTTACTTAGGACTAGCATGGAGAAATTGGAACAACTCGGCTTTAACTGAATTGGTTTTCACATGCGACGGACGTGGAAGCACGAAATACCTTACAAACCCTGTAAAACGGAGACGGAAAAGAAGAAATCAAAATTTTTCGTTCTCTTCTGTTCTGTCTCCGTTTTGTAGGATCTCCGTGTCCGCTTCCATCTCGTCGCTATTGTGAACCAAGCTATAAGGGTCATTTGATATAAGGTAGGTGGCGGTTACATGTACTCAAATGCCATAAGAACTGACGTGATGAACGACTGGTTATTGTTTGGTCACTGTTTGTCGTGTACCAACATGTTTTCGTTGTGAAACTCATTCTTCAATTTCTTGCCGGGGTATTCCTAAATACACGAACATCAACTGACTGGAGCTTTTTTGCATCGACTATTGCACACTAAGATTACTACAGCTAGCTTCTATTTTAGTTTTACATTTTAAAATAAAGAAGTGGCGAACGGGCTATCGTTCTCTATGCAAACAGGCCAACTAGTCTGGTGTGGAAATAAACATTAATCAAATTTTTGGGGGGAAATTTTGGGTAAGGGTATAACAATTTTACAAACTTTATCTGAACGATTGTATGTTTCAATTGTCAAAATTGAAACAACTAATATTTACTTTTCCTTCAGGTTGCAACAGCAATAACGTATAAGTTTTACACGTTTTTGCTTATCAATAAAATTAAAACTGAGGCAAAATTTTACGCAGTTTAGCATCTAATAATTTTGGGTGTGTGCATACATGAAGAATGATTTTGGGGGGAGATGCCACAGGGTGTTATACTTGAGCTCATAGATTTTTTAACTGATTTTGAATTGAGCTTGAGTTCTTATATCGTAGGTACTTTTCTGCCAGCTGTATTTTCCTTTTTCACATTAGAATGTTTAGATTCTAAAAACACAGCAACCTATACACAAGTATAAAACTTTGTTTCAAACAGACGTTTTATTTTGTGCTCCCGACTAGTTAAGATTGGTTGTATACTTTTTTCGGGAGTGCAACCACTGTAAATTAGTTTAATTTATTTCATTTAATAACTGTAACTCGCGCCTAAAATAGAAATAAAATTTTGTTGTTGTTTTTGTTGTTTGCTATGTACAAAATTTCATCCAATCATGCATCTTCCAAACCGCAGCCAAGAATGGCTTCAAAATTTTCGTGTTCCCCGAAGGGAACTCTTTGGAGAGTTTGTTTAAAATAATAAACTAGTGAACTTGGGTAAAATAATTGTGCTAGCTAGTTTAGCTATTGAGGCCTAGGTGAACGTCTTAACTATTATCGCAATCAGCACCTTTTTGCATTCATTGCCGTTGGCCTGCAATGTTTTTTTTCTTACTCAGACCATTTCCTATTTCGTGTACCTACTTCTTGGTTTAGAAGTATCGGGTTTTTTTAGTAAAGAAAAGTTTAGGATGAGGAAGGGGTGACGGGCGAAGCGAGTGGGCTCTGTAAGTCTAACAAAACCAAGAGTAGATAGGGTTAACCCTATCTTACACGGGCTTTTTTGAGATGGCTGGTCACGGGGGGGGGGGGGGGGGGGGGTAAGCCA
>JAOBRG010396756.1:0-10272 GCA_027574985.1 Umimayanthus nakama | reverse complement strand
CATCGCCAACAACGCAGGATACAATCACAACAGCTACACCTACCTTGGTGAGACCTACCGGCTCCCAGATGGTTACTCACGTGGACATCAAAATAAAAAAGAGTTGTTGGCAGGTCGTTACCACTTCAGTCCTGTTAACTACGAAGTCTTCGTCAGTTCTGATGGTAGGTGCAAAATAAACACTGTTGAGTTACACTGGCATCTACTCGCATCTTAACAAAAACATTGGAGCTGACTGAACGCTTAAAACTACAATAAAGGGCACGCCTCGAGCTCAGATCATGTAAGACACTTATCTTAAATAGAAAGAAGCATGACTATGAATCAATGAGGTAGGGGAACAATTTCGTGCATTTAAACCAAAGTTGAGGGGTAAGTGCATGGGGGTGGGGGGGGGGGGGGGATAGGCCTTGGCTTTTGCGCTTCCAAAACTACTAATACCACATAAGGCCTGCGCCACTGCTCCTATTTCTTCAAATTATGAAGAAATATGAGAAAGTCCACTACCCATCTCCTAATTTCAATACAAGTACCCAAAAATGACTAGGTTTCTGTGTGTGTAATACTAAGACTCTCATTATATAAAAACGAGTAAACAGAACTAAAAGATTGTAAATAGATTGACTAAATAATAATAATAATAATAATAATGTATTTATTAATCAGTAAAAATATATACCAATTATTTACAATATATAGCTTAATATACAATGGAATTTAGAACTATTTAATAAATAAATTATGTTTGAAAAAGAGCCTATTAACAAAAGAAGACTACTAGTATTTCTAAGTCTTAAAGAGGATTCCTTGACTCTAGGTATTAAACTGTGAAGGGGATGGCCAGCATTACGAGCGTTATTAAAAATAGTACGGTCTGATTTGTCTAGTAACTTAACGATATCTATAAAATAGGAAATGTATTTCCGCTTGTAGCAACGGATAAGAGAATACTAACTCGAGTGTTAGAGTCTGGATATAAGAAATAAACGATTTTGTTATTGATAAAACTGTTTATTGAATGGGAACATTACTTCGCGCGTTCTGAATGGTTGTTGAGCGGTCTGGGTTTATTCCGTAACACTCACCGGCATTAAAGATTATAACAGAAACTATTTAAGCACCGTGTAAACGGCAAACTGCAGAAAAAAATCTGGAAACTAAATTTCCCAATGGAATAGACCATCCATTTTTTGCTCGATATTCTTGTTTTCGATCCTTTAGGGAAGATAGGGAACGTTATCCAGTCTTAGCACTTGAAGTCTCGCTGCGAAAAGTTTTTGCGTTTCACTACCTTCCCACCGTTGGTCATTTCACATGTTTGATCTCTTTATCGTTAGTGACCTGAACGCCAGCGAAGCGGATGTGTAAAGTTAATAAAAGCTAGGGCTTTCACAAAGTAAACATAAAAATACTAAAGTTAGTCATCTCAATCATTTCAACCGCCTTATGTAACTTAATCAAGGAATCCCTACTGACTGGAATAGTACCAAACAAACTCAAAATCGCTAAATAACACCACTATGTAACACTCGTGATCCAAAGGCTTATAAAAAATATGGACCATATTCTGTCCTTCCTTGTTTATCTAAAATTTCCTGAAAAAGTTGTTTGCAATAGATTAATAGATTTTATTAATAAAAACAAGATTCACTCAAAGGGTCAGTATGGCTTCGGAAGCAATCATTCAACTTCACCCGCAGTATTTCTTTTTAGAAAAAATGACACAACATCTTTTGACGAGGGTTGCTATTCACTAGGAGTATTCTTAGACTAGTCAAAAGCCTTTGGTACTATAAACCACGAAATTTTCTTAACAAAGCTAGATTTCTATGGAGTGAAAAGAGTTACATTAAAACGGTTTAAAAACTACCCAACAAATAAAAAACAACAAGTAGAGCTCAAAAATGAAAAGGGAAACTTCTTTGAAATCAACTGTGGGGTACCCAAAGTATCAATACAAGGACCCATTCTCTTCCTGCTTTACGTTAAAGATTTTATTAACAGTTCTGAAAATCTATCATTTACACTTTTCGCAGACAATACTAATGTTTTCTAAACATCAAAGTCGCTCAATGAATTAAGTGAGACAGTTAAAAATGAGTTAACTAACTTATAACTATCATTTAATAACAAAAACACAAGTTTCATACTATTCATAAATAAGTAGAAAGATGACAATAACTTGATTTACGTTGAAGTAGACAGTGAAAAAATCGTAAGATGATTATAAACTAAACACTCAGAAACACCAAATAAAGGCAGCGCTGAGATTCGTTTCTTTTTATTGTTCAAGTGTCGCTGGTCGGAATTCTGAAAAACACTATTTCCACATATAAGTCTCAAAAAAAGACACTAAAGGAGAACAGGCTTAAAGTTGCACAATTTTTTAAAGAATACATTTCGCCTTTGTCAAAAACTTCGATTCCAAAGTCTATTTGGCTACATTTAACGCATCGCAGATTTGGCGGGAAAAAACCAACAAACTTCGATATACGTTTTGTTTGTTTTGTTTTTTTCGTTTATTTCGAGAAAAGGTATCGATTTTGAATATTTTAACACTTTGCCAACATCGTTGTTTTATTTCTAGTGCACTTCGGGTAACTCAATCTTAACTCAAATTTAACGCAAACGCTAACTCGATGAATAGCCGATCCCGAAAAATAGCAGGTAATGTAACTGATGTATCTTTAAACAAACAGGATTGATACAATCTTTTCAACTAATTAAAGATCAATCCCAAACCAGGCCCAAAATAACCACAAGCTGACTGATCGCTTATTGTTATGTTTTTTTCTAGCTCTTTCTAGTTTCATACACGTAATTGGTAGACTAACTTTTTCAGGAAAAATATGTCATTTAACTTTACTATACCCGCGACATTTACCAGCAGCAACCTAGAAGTAGTAAAGCAGGGAACGAATTACCCTTATTTTTGCGGAAGAATCTCATTACCGTGCGGAGGAATAAATTATCTCTGGGATGACGTCATGGCTCATGAATAAAATGCGGCGGAATACATTATCTCTTTTGTCTTCCAAACTTGTGAATATAATTTGGGGGAACAAGTTAATTCTTTGTTTTATTAAACTCATGAATAAAATGTGGCGGAATAAATTAGTTCTTTTGTTTTCCAAACTCATGAATGAAACTCGGGGGAATAAATTAGCTCTTTGTCTTCCAAACTCTTTCTGTTGTTTTCTGGCGGTTTTTAGGTTATCATTAGAGTTCTTTAAACTCTAACAACAAAAGGTTCAACCAACTATAAAGTAAGAGTTTGCATATCGATAAGTTAAAGCAATGATTGCACAAATCAGGTATGTTTTTTGAATTTCCACACAATTAAAGGGAATAGAAGAAACAAGAACTAAAATTTTGGTGTTAGAGATTGCAACAGAATTCTTTCTGTACGTTTGGGTAGTGATAAACTTAAAAACTGCCAGAAAACAACAGAAGAGGAACATGATCAGTCAAGCGTAAGAATCTCTCTTGCTTTTATTTTGGTAAAGGGATTTGGAAAAATGTCAAAGTAGAATGAAACAAGCCAAAACATTACTTCGTTGAATTTGGCGCCAAAACCGTTACTCATTAGCATAGAGGCGCCGCATTTTATTCATGAGTTTGGAAGACAAAAGAGCTAATATATTCCCCTGCATTTTATTCATGAGTTAGGGAAAAAAGAACTAATTTATTCCGCCGCATTTTATTCATGAGCCATGACGTCATCCCAGAGATAAACCATTCTTCCGCACGTTAATGAGATTCTTCCGCAAAAATAAGGGTAATTCGGTCCCTGTTTTACTACTTCTAGGTTGCTGCTGGTAAATGTCGCGGGTATAGTAAAGTTAAATGACATTTTTTTAATGAGATTCCTCCGCAAAAATAAGGGTAATTCGGTCCCTACTATACTACTCCTAGACAATCAAGTTAACCCAGAAGTGCCCCAATCTTGTTATATTAACTTTTGCAGTTTTGATGATCGCATTTCAGGTACTATCTCCAGTTGCTACGGCGATATTCTCGGAGCCCAGCTATAAACTTTCAATTAGATCTCTTCCTTACGTATAGTACTCCGCTATAAAAATGTAAAGAAAAAAATACCCGCGACCTGCGACCCGCGATCCATGCATATTAGACAATCTCCGGTTGATAACTATGTCTTCTACACCGTTTCCGACTTTAAACTGTATCATACACTAAAAACATTATTTTTTATGCTTGCATGGGTGCGGGACGCCTCAGCTCGGTTTACTACCTCAACCAACAGACTGACTGCAGCCAGACTTAAGTGTTGACATTATAGTGCATTCTCGTCATGCCATTCGTAATTAATGCATAGCGTAACCCGTAATAAAATCATACACTCTACAAAACTAGCGATCTTGTTACATTGATGTCCTCGTAGCTCAACGGGTAAAAGCGGTTCGTCTGGAGTTTTCAGGGTACTCAGGTAGATTAAGGCACGGGTCCAGTGTGAAAAATTAATTAAACAGGAAAAAAATCTTAAAAATCAGATTTTGCATATTCTTGACCCAGACTCATGAGATAGTGTCACAACATTGCTTTCGATCACTATGCGAAGTCACGTGATATGACGTCACACCGTCTGTTATTTTTGCGGGCTTTTATACTACCAATCGTTTGACTAAACGTATACTGGCTGAAGCAACTTTTACAAGGTCTCAAAATAACTTAAATTTAAGATAAAATTATGGCGTTTGTAAAACTACTTGGGCCTTGTAGAAAGGGCAAGTCATTTTTGTTACAGAAACATTTCATTTTTGAAATTGTTGAATTTTTGAATTAAAACCAACATTTCTCAACAGTTGTCCGTAATCATTTCAAGGTTCAAGTAGTTTTATAAATGCCGTCACTTTTTCTTCAATTCTGGCCATTTTGAAAGCTTGTAAAACTGTGGCTTGAGCTTGTACTTTTAAGCAGAACAAAAGCCTGCCAAAATAACAGACAGCGTGACGTCACATCACGTGACTTCGTATGGTGATAAAAATAAATGATGTGGGACTGTCCCGTAAGTTTGGGCCAAGAAAACGCAATTTCTGAAATTTAAGAACTTTTTCTATTTAATTCAATTTTTCACACTGGACTCTTGCTTTAATCTACCTGAGTACGGGTTCGAGTCCGCTAGGGGGATTACGGTTTTTTTATGGAGTTTATTTTCGTATCGTATGCCCACCAGACCTACACTGACCACTGTACCAAGACGCGTGGGTGAATTTAATTCAAGTTTAATTGCACGCCTCAAATTACGGGAAAAATTGATTATCACCAAATCTCGACAAGTTAAGAACCAATGAACAAAAAAAATCCCGTTTCGAATCCTCAACTCGGCTCCCTACGGGCAGAGTAACTATCTGGTCACGAGTTGCAAATATGATCTTTATCAAATATGATATTTATTCTAAGGGGGTCTACATATTATAGTGTAGTCTATGCTTTCAGTATATTCCTCAGCGCCACGTACATTTATATAAATCATCCTAAAATCATTGTTTAATGAAAGTTGATTGGTTAATTGTTTAAAGATTTGCAACTTTTCACGGTGTTTCACCGATTTAGAAAACATGCCTTATATAATAAAATAGTTATTCGTTCTTTCAGGGATATCAAACCTCAGCCTTGCTGCATTGACCTTGCTATCACACGTTCGATACAGCAAGGTCTTAGTTTCAAATTTCCTGCAGAGACCTTACTCTAAAGATAGCTGATAACTAATTATTACATGGAATCTTCAGAGTTCTCTGTCTCCGTACTTGGCCTTGTAAAATCCAGCATCATTGGGAAGAGCCGTGAGTACGTTCGTACTCTGGAGGGATGGCTCAAAACTGCTCCCCACGGGGCTGATGTTGATTGGGTCCGTTGTTACGAAGCAATACACAATGGTTAGCTGTCCCTAACATTTTACCACAAGTGCGACAAACAGGGAGCTAGTGTAGTCATTGTAAAAACCCAGGTTGGTGGACGTGAATACTACTTTGGTGGTTACAATAACATCGGATGGAAAGGTAAGGACAGCGGAAATCTTAGGCAACAACAACAATAACGCTTTATTTAGCACTCGAATTTATTCATGCTATAAATTTTGTATGTCTTATAGGTTAATGGTTGAAAAGAGCGCAAGGTACTTGGTAGTAGTTAAAAACTATTCGAGTCAATTACCTTGGCCTAGGGTCTGTTAGAAAAATTTTAATAGTATCAGTTGTAGGAGAATACACTAACACAATACACGAACAGCAGATATGACAAAGAACTAGACAAACAAAACTAGTAATAAAGGAAAACGGCTTGGATTTTATCTAAACTAAACTAGGAGATGAGACAAGAATTTTAATTACTATATGTATCGATAAAGGAGTCAACCAAACGTTTCTTAAAACAGGATTGTGGTTTACTTTTAATCTGTTCTGAAATTAAGTTTCAGATTTTGACGCCAAAATAACGAACGTTAAATTTTCCATAACTAGTTCTTATTGTAGGAAGGTGGTATGATCTCCTAGCTGCCAGTTTGATATTGTATTGATGTAACCTGTTGACTGGTAGGAAGAAGCAATTAAAGACAGAAGGCAAACAATCTGAGTAAAAGTCATACATAAAGAGAGCATTGTGTGAGAACATTATATCAGGTAATTTGAGCAGTCCAAAGGCATGAAAATTTATATCTCTATAAGCACTAAATTCCGAAAACGTCATTAACCGAACAGCTCTCTTCTGAAGTATAATAATTTGCCTTATGGTGGTTGTATAGGTGTTCCCCCAGGTCACAACTGCATAGCTCAAGAAAGGATATATGAAAGAATAATATAACATAGAAAGAGTAGCAGCATTTACACAATATTTGACTTTTGAGAGGACACCCACACAACGCTTAACCTTTTTTGAAATGTGCAATATTTGTTGTTTCAAGCTTAAGTGAGATACTTAATGCATTTAGCTTTTTTAATGAACTGGTCATTGATCACTAATCTTATATTATAGTTAGTGGCTTTTTGAGGTGGATGAAGTTATTTTTGTCAGTACTGAATACGATCAGTAATAAGTAAAGCGACATGCATAGTAGAATGCCGCTCACGGAAACCAAACTGCTTTTCATACAAGATATTATATTTGTCAATAAAGGCAATAAGCCTCTTATATATGAGTTTTTCTAGAATTTTATTGAGTACTGAGAGTAGGGAAAGCAAGTAACTGAACCTTTTTTTGCACTCGTATAACATTAGCTAATTCAAGTTGGTCTGGAACACAACCATTCACAAATGAGTGATTGAAAAGTATTTCAAGTGGCTTCGACAAACAGGTTTTCAGTATCTTTAGCAGGCAGACAGGAATACTAAATGGGCCTGTTGCCTTTGAGGAATTTAGGTTTTGGGTTTCGTCTTCTATCTCTATTGACGTAACTGGAAAGAGACAAAAACTGTGTACCAGTTGAGGCCCAAGAAAAGATTCAGGTTCAATATAAGTAGGAGCAATTTTTTCTGAAAGTGTACTTCCAATTGAGGCAAAAAAAGTATCAAATTCTTCAACAATGAATTTAGGGTTTTGTTAAAGTTCTATTATTTGAGATAATTTTTGAAGGATGCTAGCACTTCTAGGCTTCAAGAAAATCAACGATTTAATGCCTGAGCAGATATTCTTCATACTTCTATTTTTTACATTAAAATAATTTTGGTAACAATTTCTCTGAGAAGCTCGAAGAAAGTAGCATATCCTATTTTTATAATACCTATACTTGGTTAAATAATAAGGATCTCTATATAAATAGAAAGGAGATATCTCTTGGATACTTTCATGCCTGTTGAGACCCATGTTTTTTAAAGTGATTTAATTTTTTTTTGATAATTTTCTCATGGGAGCGTGTTTATCAATGACCCTAGCAACACAACTGTAAAACGACAGGAAAATGCCATTTACATTAATACAATCACTACATGGGAGAATCTCAATCCAACTTATAAAGGACACTTCAGATATGGAGCTTCTTTGAAAAGCAGAGAAATCCCTTTTGTACAATTTGCCATTTTGAGGTCGTGTTGCTAGTATATTTATGGTAACAAAATTTGGGAGGTGGTTAGTCGTTTGCAGGAAGATTTTCTTATTCGGTTTCTTTGTCTTTGTCCTAGGAAACGGCTATATAGGCGATACAAATGGCTTTCTTTTCTCGTTAAAGAACAAGGACAACCTCCAGCCATTCATCATGCCACAATACCAACACCACCAAACTGCCTACTATAGCAACAGCGGTTCTGGCCCCACGTTCGGAGGTGGACACGACCTTCACATCGCCAACAACGCAGGATACAATCACAACAGCTACACCTACCTTGGTGAGACCTACCGGCTCCCAGATGGTTACTTACGTGGATATCAAATTACAAAAGAGTTGTTGGCAGGTAGTTTTCGCTCCAGTCCAGTTAACTACGAAGTCTTCTTTGCTGTGCACAAACCTTAGCCATCTCTCGTTGGATGATTCGAACGTTTTCAACACTGACCATCAAAAACTGGATCAATAGTCCAAAAGATAAGCTTAAGAAATGTTGGAACCTACACTTAGATATCTGTGTACAGACTGCCTTAGTAGTTTTGTATTACTCTGCACCTTACTCTAACACTTCATAGTCTTATCAGCAAGACAGCTCACAGAAAGAAATCGCCATACTCAGAGGTCGGTGATCTCATCCACTCCCTGTCATGCCGGGGTAGCGCGAGACAGTCATTGGAACAGTTAGGTATTAGATGAGTCCTACAAATGGGAGAGTTTCCAATTTGTGTGAAGTACAATGGCATATCGCAGAAAGTTCTAGCAAAGGTAAAAAAAGAAATTCAAAGTGTTTTTCTTAGTTTACCACCGTTCTCTGTGAGAAAAAGTTTGACGTGATTTTTCAAGGAACTCATGCAATTTTAAAAGCATTTTATGCTGTTTTGCCCTTCTGTAGGTGATGATAGAATTTGGTAGGTATCACAAGAAAAAGTTAAAGTAGAATTACAAGAAAACGTTTTTATTCTCCAATGAAAAGAAAGACCGGACAAAACCACAACATGGCAGGTTGATATTTTACTGAGAAGTGCAAAAACATCCATGATTTTTTATAGTTGAGTGGTTAAACTAAGAAAGGGTAGAAAAGGGCGAGGTCTAAGGACACTTTGACATAACTTGAAAACAGTTTAGTGCAAGGCATAAAAAGGTTCTCAAATGGGAAAACAGAATGTTAAAGTAACAACGAACAGGCCATAATGTGATGAATAAAAATTACTTGCATACATCGACTAAAATATTGAAACCCATTATTGTTGCGATTATGAAATATTAATTGCCTTGTACAACAATCAAAGCGTTTGCAATTATGCTAAGCTCACACTTTGCAACATAACCGTGCACATATACTAGTAACAGTAATTTGTACAGGGCAAATCATTCCAAGTAAATAACACTAACTCTCTTTGAGACCGCATCTCTAATAAGATCGAGGAGTACATATAGACAAACAGATCCAGAGAAAAACTGTTCCGTATTTCATGAAAAAGTATTATCAAAATGTACAACCGTGGATGCTGGAAACTAAGGATACAACACCTCTTATCAAACACAGTCAAGAGTCTGGTTTTTCCGTTAAAATACTCCATATGCAAAAGAAAAAGAAGTTGTACGAGCATTACAGTTTACGATTTATATTATTTTGACAAACACCGTAACATTAAGTCAGGGCCGTAACTAGCGTCAGGCAAAGAGGGCAAATGCACACCCACCCCTCCCCCCCCCCTCTTCCACTTAATTATGGGCCGGAAGTTAGTTAAGGGGTAATTTTTTCAGTACAATGCAGTGGTAAGCTGGGGTGCCGTGGGTAGTGTCACCAGGAAGGGAAAATGCCCTCCCTCAATTTTGATTCTATAGCTATGAAACCATGAATATGTCCGATGCAACAGTGAAACATACTTCAGACGTCTGTGTGGGGCTTCACTCATGATCAAGCAAATGGTCATAAAGTGCGTTTTGCGAACTTGTCCGGGACCATTTTAAAGTTGTAAACTAAACGTTGCAAAGAAGGAAGAGTTATCATTTTCTAACTGGATCATTCGGCAGCAAGCTGTGCTGAGCTCCCTAAGGCAACATAACCAGGGACTCCACTTGTGTCTTCATGGCGTAGATGCACACAGCCTGTAATGTTTCATACACGTGACAGAACAGATACATACATACATACATACTTTATTATCATCTCCCCAGAAGGGCTTTTCAGTGATAAACCTAACTATAAAAATTAC
>JAOBRG010396745.1:0-10272 GCA_027574985.1 Umimayanthus nakama | reverse complement strand
CAATGGAGCGCCAGATCTCTTTGTTTAACATGAGGTTGGGAATGTCGACTACTGACTGCTGTATGTCCTTCGCTATCTATATTTTTTTAATTAAAGTGCAAAACTTTTTAATTATCTTGATATAGTTACTAGGAACTTGCATTCAGTTAGAAACTTCACTTCCAACTATTGGCTTAAGCAGAAAAGTGTTTAAGTGTTTTTCTTTAGTATCCGATTAGTTTAAAATATTTATTAGTAAACATTTTGGAGAACTTTGAGATCTTTTTTTTGTATCTGTTTTTTTGTGCGAAACTTCATTGTAAATAAGTGGCCAGCTTTATGAACTACTGTGCCCAAATAAAGTTTGCTATTATTATTATTTTTTTTAAATTATTATTAAAACAGGACAATGTGTATGATCGTTTTGCAAACTTTCGTGTCCAACCTTTAAGATGTCACACAATGACTAAAACCGTTAAACCATGGTTAAGTTTGTTTGCTGGAATGATTTTCCTTTAATCTTTTAAAGCTTGTTCACTACATGTTAACTTTTTGTTTCATCTCCAATGCCGCAAAAGACGAAAACAGCAAAACTTCAGTGTTGTTAAAAAAAGTTGTTGAAGTTTGCGTTCTCTTTAATACTTCCCCTGAAAAAGACAAGTAATATTGTAGAAACGTTGGAACGATTCTTTGTATTTTTTTTAAGAAAAAACTTAACCAGAGAAACCATGAATTTGAGATTTTTGTCTATGTTTTTTTTCCAAAACTTTAGTAGTCAAACTCAACGTTGTTAGCTATGTATAGAACCTTATTTGTCCGACAGCTTAAATTCAAAACGGAAAATCAGTTAAACATTTGCCCAAATCTAATACGAAAGTACCTATTCGCAGAACCAATCAAAACTTGAAAGATTGTTTTCCATCATTTCGGTTCTCTCAGGTGAAACAGCTGACCAAAGAGCTTGAAGTAGCCAAATGTACCACGGGCTCACAAAGCGCAGCTACTGGTCATCCTGAAGAAAACACAAAAGCTTCCAATACGCTAACGGATGCTAGTGTCAAACTGAAAGAGCTTGAGAGAGAACTGGACAATAAAGAAACGCTAATGAGGGATGTGGTACAGTCGCTTGAGGAAGCAAGAGCAAGTTTAGCCAGAGAGAAAGAGAGCTGCTCCAAAAGCTTGCAGGAAATCAAGAACGAAAAGTCAGAAGTACAAGAAAAGCTAGTTGAGTTGGAACGTCAATGTGCAGAACTTCAAAATCAGGTTAATTATGTAGCCTTTTTTAAGTTGTTCTTTTTATTTAGAATCTTTTTTTCTACTTGCAAGTAGACCAAATAGTTGGTTTGATCAATAATGGCTGACGTGATATGCTTTTCGACGTACTAGAATGGTTATATGTGGAACAAACGTTTCGACTGTTTCCCAACAATCTTCTCAAATCTTGCTGACCAAAGTCCAACGCTAAAAGGTTACCTTACGGTAAAAAAAAACCCATACCACGTTAAACTTTGTTTGTGTGTGTCTAAAGATGTAGATAGAGAGAGAGAGAGGAGTTTGTCTGTATGTTTGTATGAGAGGTAGGTAGATAGAGAGAGAGACAGACAGACAGACAGACAAAGACAGACAGAAACGATAGAGACAGACAGACAGAAAGGGAAAGAGTTATTTGGCTTCCTTTTGGATATTGGTATATCTTCAAAATCGTACAGACCCCTTCATGTTAAAGTCTAAACGGAAGAATATTTTCTTGGGTCATATAAAGAGGTTTATCAAGATCTACAAGAATAAGCTCATCCAAATGTCCTCTTTCTCGAGGAATGACAAGGTAGAGTTTTGGTGAGACTCTAAACGTAAATTTCCCTTGTCAGTCAGGGTGAAATTTTGACGAGACATTAAGCGTTAATTCCTCTTAATGTTTACAAAACCGAACACATTAGCTAACAAACCAGTTGCGTTTGGACCTGACATAGATTTTAGTCGTTCATCAAATGTTTTAACGTTGTTGTGATTTTAGTTAAAAAGCAAAGAAGAAGCTATGGTCGCACTACAAGAATCTGAGCTGAAAACAGAAATGGAAGCCAAAAATGCCATCAATGAAAAAAAGCAGGCAGTCCAAGAACGAGAAGATCTTAAGAGGCGTCTTGGTGAGGCAGAAAGTAGAAATGGAGAACTTGAGGAAGTCATCTCTAGATCCAAGGAGTCCCTGGTTGAGAGTGCACAGAAAACGGAATTGGAATTGAAGAAAGAAAAGAAATTGATATCTGAGAACGCGAAACTTCAAGAAATGTTTCTTGAAACAAAACACATAAACGAAGAACTTTTGAAATCCAAGCAAGATCTCACTGAGAATATAGAGACTGTAAGAGTG
Organism: Umimayanthus nakama; assembly: GCA_027574985.1. Classification (NCBI taxonomy): domain Eukaryota; kingdom Metazoa; phylum Cnidaria; class Anthozoa; order Zoantharia; family Parazoanthidae; genus Umimayanthus; species Umimayanthus nakama. The sequence continues at coordinate 7,925 of JAOBRG010396745.1, read as the reverse complement.
GAAAATGAAAACTTGAAAGCGAAAGAAAACGAGCTTTTGTCCGCGAATGAAAAACAGCAGGAGTTTTTACAGATATCTGAAGAATCCGTGAAAAAGTTTGAGGAACTTGCAAAGAAGTATGAAGCAAAGCTAGCCTACATGGAAAAAGAGAAATCGACAGTTGAACACCAAAAGGTAATGGAGAATGAAACGAAGTGCGAGAAAATGAAACTGGAGGAGTTACTACAAACAGCTGAAGCCAAAAGAAAAGAGCTCGAGTGCATTGTGCAATCAAAAGATGAAATGGTAGAACACGAGAAGAAGGAAAGAGAAGAGGCTGTGAAGGAAAAGGAAAGAAGTGTCACTCGAGAAAACAAGTTACAGAAAGACAAACAGAGGATAGGTGAGTTGATGCTTGCTGCTGAGAACAAGTGTAAAGAGCTGGAACGTACTGTGAGAGAAAAGGAGAGACTTTTGAAGACCTTGGAGGAAGCCCGTGCGGTAACCCAGGGAGAGCAAAGGACCAACACTGCAGATGCCGACTCTTCTGTTGTTGCCAACCTTCAAAAGCAGCTGGAAGAAGCCATCAAAGCACTCGACAAGAAGAATGGTCAACTGATAACTCGGAACAACAGTGTTAAAAGGCTTGAGCTCAAACTTGCAGAGGCGACGAGTGAATTGGAGAAACTGAGAGAGGAAACAAAGAATCTGGAAAGCCGACAGCTCTCAGATCAGGGCGATAGGATGAAAGAGATTGAGGAAATGCAAATTCTGATTGACAAACAGAAAGATGAAATAAGAAACCTCAACGAAAAAGCAGTCGCGTTTGGCAATCAAAGGCAAGAGATGAAACTCCTGGAAGAAAAATCGTCATCGTTTGGTGACCAGAGAAAGGAAATGAAAAAGCTTGAAGAAAAAGCTATCGAGTTTGAAAAACTGAGGAAAGAATTCGGAGAGCTCAAAGAGAAATCTGCGATGGTTGAAAATCAACGAGAGGAACTAAGGAAGGAGCTTGTTGAAAAATCAGCAGAGCTGGAAGAGGTAATTGTTTTCCTTCAACTTCCTCGTTTGGCCCTTGACGGTTTTTGAGGATGCTTGTAACTACCCCATTTAAGCCTGGCTCACGCTACTGAGATAAGCATACACCAAGCATACGCACGCGCAGAATCAGACACCCACGAACCAAGCCATTTCTGCACGTGCGTAAGCCTGATGTTAATGTTTGTACTTGTGCTTATCTCACTAGTGTGAACCAGGCTTTAGCTCTATACGATGTTTTAGAATACTTTTAAGTTGGTGACATTTATTTTGCCAGTCGGCCTTTCGCAGCTGGAGGTCACATGGTACAAGATACTGGAAAGCAAAAAAACGTGCCAGACTCCAAAATAAAACGCAGGTAACTAGAAAAGTATGAAACTCAGTGGAGTCTTTTCGCATACTTTTGTCTTCCAGCATGTTGGATTTTGTACCATGCATAACTTCCAACCGTTCTGATTTTATCGGGAGAATCCCGATTTTTGACTTTCAAAACCTCCCAAACTCGGGACGTCCCGATTTTCTAGAATTTCAGCCGATGAATACTTTAATTTTTAAAGCAATTTTAACACACCAATCAGTATTTCTCCCGGATTTTTCTGTAAATTAAGAAGAAACTTCCTTTATCATTCCAAACTGTATGTATGAGTGTCTCTGTGAAAAGGATTATTGATTTATTAAAAGTATTTTCTCACTGTGTGTAACCTGGTCTGCGACAGCAGAGGAGGAGAGAGGGGAGGTGTGTAGCAAGTGATCTCTAGCTGCAAAAGTGCTATTTACCCATTTTATATCAATCGTATGACCAAGCCACAGTTTGTGAACTTTCTTCAAATTATCCTCAACATGCAAAAGACACAATGTAACTTCCGACCTGGAACAAAGCTTACATCTTGCTGCATAGAAAGTTAATCTTTAAGACTCCGTTGCAGCCAACAAGCGCTAAGTTTCTTACGATCCTCATTTAGGTCAGAACATGCCTTACAAGTCAGGACAAAATTGTGCAGTCACACAGCGCTCAGATTGAAGAGCTGGAGTCAAGACTAGGAAAGACACGCGACTTTGAACGTTCAATTGACGTCCTTCGGTCCGAGTTAAAACTGGCAAAGGATCATGGGATGAGCATGGAGCAGAAATTGGAAGAAGTTGAGAAGGAAAAGGTGCACCTCGCTGAGATGAACAAATCAAGGGCGCTAGGTAAAGTGGCAGATAGGTTCTTAAGTAATGGGAGTCTAAATCAAAACCCAAGCCTTTAAAGGTTCTTAACTGTAAGTTTTTATTAGCAATAATAATAAAAATAATAACAATAATAATACTTATAATGATAATATTATTAACAATAACAATAAATAATACTGGTTATTTAAACGTCTCGTTGAGGAGCTTAAAAAATAAAAAATCGTTAAATTGTGTAGTAAAGCCTAGAAATAGTTACATGAAAATATTAATAATGTTAAAAGCTATTGTTTACAAAAGTTCCCCCTTAATCCTTAATTTACCCCCATCCCCCATTCTAATCATCGTTCTCTCCCCTCACCCCACGCACACAAATACTTAACTCATTCCTTTGCAAATTATAAAATGATAGGTGTTAAAAATAAATTATAATGACGAAATGGTAGTAATATCTTAGATATTTACATAGAAAATGGTAACAACTATGTTTATGTTCATAAATACAATATACAGCCTTTTCAAAAGAGGTTGTCATAGTCAATAGTCGATACTGGTACCGAAAGGAACTTTGGGTACACTCATAATGAGTGATATTGCGCTAGCGAAGGTTGTTACTGCATTGCCGTGGCATTATTTGATGAACCTGCATTCCTTATGTTGCAAAGTCAATGCTAACGGTAGTGATTATTTGTGCTGCTTGGACCCTATAGTTCCTTTCGGTTCCAATATTGGACTATTGACTATGACAACCTTTTCTGAAATAGCTGTATACTTAAATACAATAAATACTTAAACAAGTGAAAGAGCGGGGTGTCACTGTAACCTTACTATTATTTAGAAGCTGAGAAGCAGACTGAAGCTGTTGATGTCCTAAAGAAAGTTGTGTCTGAAAACGAGAAAATTCTTGACGAGCAAGAACAGGCATTGGAGATCCGTCAGACGGAGATGGAAAGCTTGACTACCGATCTGAACGCTGAACGTGACAGGCTGTGTACCTTGTCAATTGAATTGGAGAAGAAAGAGGAGCAATTGAAAAGACTGAAGGAAGAAGTTGACTTCTTGACCGAGGAAAATACCAAGTTTGAGAAGGAAGTAAGTTCATGACCTCTTCTTATTCGCATTGTCTTTATTACATTTTCTAAACAGTTAGAGCTACAATTTACAAGTATGAAAAATTATTACATAAAGCAGACATATTACGAGTTTTAAAACAAGTAAGAAAAAAAGAAAAAGAAAAAAACAACAGATGCAAAAAATCTAGTATTGCAGTGTTCGTGCATATAAAAGAGAGTATGCTTCAATGCTAAAACCTCAATAAGTGCATGGCACAAAAGAAAGAAAAAAAGCTGAGGATTGCAAGCGTCACTGGTATTAATTTAGTGATTTACTACTTTTCAGAAATAGTTGAGTTCGTTTAGACTAAAGTTTAAAGAATTTTTCTTCTTTTGTAAATTTATTCAGCCTTCTCATTTCGTAATGCAATGCATTTTTCTTTCTGTTGAAATTGCACTCACATTTTGGTAAATCTTTGTCCATTTGTAATTCAATATATGTAAACCCCAGATAGGAAATAAAAAGGGGGTCAAATCACTACTTATAGAGATAGGGGGGGAGAAGTCCACCCCTCTGGGGCTATACTTTCGTTAAGGAAAGCAATGCGACGTCACTGTGCTACCATCCTTCTGAATGCCAAATCAAATGTTTAGAAATCTGGAAACGTACAAAAAGTGAAGTAATAATCACTCCTGGATATTGAGAACATTTGCTTTGGGTGTAAATGCAAAATGTATTTATGGTGTCAGAATTCGTTTCAAGTTTCCCAATAGGAAAAGAGACTTTGGCTTTTTTCTATGTGTTAAAATATTTTTTGGATTAATGTTCTTTACATTTATAATGAACGTTTCAAAGTCTTTGCAAAGCAATAGGATAATTTTCTTCAGAAAACTGTTCAATACAACACAGCACCTTACTCACCGTTCCCAGTCGTCTGAATCACCCCTCGCGCTCCCCCTCGATCTCGCTTCTCTTCCTGCATCCGAATGCGTCTCCAGTGTCTCAAGAGAGACGACTGGGGATTATTCAGACACAGAATGTTAACTAGAACCGCGACAAGCCTATCTTGGCCGGATAAAACACAGATCCGGATGTGTGCCATACATGGACTGAAGGCGTTTAATTTGATGTGATTGGTTTGGCAGCAGTATCGGCTTAGTTGAACGAGCTTATGAGAGATAAAAGTAAAATGAGTCATTTGGATATATAAGAAGAGAGATCCAGAGTTGTACCTAGAGTAACTGAAGTCAATTTGTTTGATTGGTTTTGCAGTAGTGCACTGACTTGAGCGAGCTTAAGAGAGAAGACAGATCGTCTTGATACTGATAGAATGGAGATCCAGATATCAGCATAGAGTCATTTTATTTGATTGATTTTGCGACAGTGCGCTACGCGTTCTTAAGAGCAAGCACACAGGTTTTCTGAGTAGATAAGAATAGAGATCTACAAGTATACCATAGAGCAACTGTCATTTTATTATTTTGTTTTTGAAGCAGTGTGTTAATATAATTGTATAATGTAATGCATTTATATAGCGCCTAACCAATAGTTGCCCTAGGCGCTTTACAATCTTAACTATTATTATAAAAATCTAATTTACAATTATACAATATGAAAAAAGAAAAGGAGAAAAAAAACCTAAACCTAAGAATAAGCCAAACGAAATAAATAGGTCTTAAGCGATTTCTTAAAACTATCAACACTACTCGATTCTCTAATGGATAATGGAAGCTGGTTCCACAGTTTTGGGCTGGCAATTGAGAACGCTGGGTCACCATTCGTTTTCGTGTTAGTGCGATGCACAACAAGAAGTTTCTGTGAGGCTGACCTAAGTGACCGCGAATAAGATCTGTTACATAACATATCACTAAGATAGGGCGGCGCCATGCTACTAAGTTCTTTATAAACCAAGAGTAAAACTTTAAAAACTTAACTATTCTACAGTGTTGTTTTAAGCGAGCTAAGAAGAGATAATGTGTGTCATTTTGGTATATGAGGATAGAGGTGTGCCATGGATCAACGTAGTCATTTTAATTTGATTGATTTTGCAGCAATGCGCTGAATTGAGCGAGCTCAAAAAGGAGAAAATAAGTCTTCTAGGCCGGATAGAGGTGCAGAGGTGCACCATAGAGCAACTTACGAGCGAGCAGGACAACACGGACAGGTGGGGAATGAAAGAGAAAGACCTGCTGGAGGGAGAAATAAATGAAAAGGACGAGAAGATCCAAAAGCTGCGAGAGCAGGTCAGATCTAGACACTGCAATTTGAAACTGTACAATGTATCACTGCTATATAGTTAAAATCAAAGGCAAATCTGCAATAACTATCACTGATCATCAGTAGGGTACCTAAACTGCGTGCAATTTCACAATTGATTTCGGCTCCTTTAAATCCTAGACCAACATGCTGACCTTTTCAGGAGGAGCCGGCCACTATGTGAGGACAGTTACTGAGCGATTATTAGTATAGGCAAGGAAAACAGAATGAAAACCGTTAAATGAAAACTTGCGTCTAAGGCCATAATATGGTACAGTGATTTAAGTACGCGCGAAAAACCAACAGAAAAGTACAAGCACAATTACGTACATACCTTAGGTAACAATCCGTAAAAGAGGTGTACAACCTTCTATTGTACTGCGGCAATTCACTGTTCCCCATACTGAAAATGCATCACCTTTTACACAACATGTATTTTAGAAAAAATGTAAGGATATTTTGTTTCAAAGCGACGCTTCTTTTGTGCTACAAGATTTCATCTAATCGTGAGACAGCAAAACAATAGCCAACAAAAGGTTTTAATTTTTTATGTTCCCCACATGACATTTCTGTTGCATCAAGTATTATAGAATAGTTTTCACTATAAAGGAATAAACTAGCAAACTAGAGATAAATCAATATACTACATAGTGAAGTTATAGTAGATTTTCGTGTTTTGACAATGAGGTGAGCGCTTTAAACAATATCGCAATCAGCACCAGTTTTTGCATTCTTTGCCGTTGGCCTGTACAGTTCTAAGTCGGACCTTTACTTAAAATGAATATAATTCAAAGGGGTGTGTTCGATAAGGACTTGCGTTCAAACCGAAAATCGTAGTTCCGTCAACGTTGCTCAAAACATAATATTCCAACTCGTCTGAGTGACGTCTGTAGAATTTGTGAAACGACTCCATGAGCTGTTGACATTTATTATTTATTAAGTATAACCTTGTTATAACGTCTGTGTCTGTACATGAAGTCATCAATTCTGCTGCAAATTCTTGCATGCATTACTTACCCGCAATGAAGGCATTTTTAAGGACCAGTTCCTTTAGGTTGGAAGAATTTGGAAGAGAACTTTTGACGATCCTGAAAACTTTTTTTGAAAAAGTATGGGCATCTGAATATTTGAAGAAATCTGAAAAGAGAGATCTCTAAAGTTTTGTAGAGAGCTCTTTTAAAATTTATGTTGCTCAGGGAGAGCCCGAATCATGTTCTGAATGAAAAGTCGTTTCTTCCCCCGGCTTAATTAATGACCCGTCTCTCTTGTAAAGCTATCTATGATGTTATAAGACAGATGCACTTGTCATGCAATTTATTTTGCATTCTGATTCATGTTCGAAATTCAAGGACAACAGCAGCGTAATTCAATCTGTTAGTAACAAGACTGGTACTAGCTGTCAAACCAACGGAAAGCACGAACATTGTAAAGAATTTTTGTACCTAACACTTGAATGATTCGCTTTCCAGGTGAAGAAAATTGAAAAGGAGAAGGAAGACGTAGAAGATGCCCTTGATGAGAAGGAACGTATTTTGAAGAAGACAGAAGAGCAGAAGGAAGAAACTGTAAAAGCGATGCGGGAAGCATTTGAAATCGCGAAAACGAAAAAGAGCGAGTATGAAGCTAACCTTCAACAGACGAGGGAGCAGTGTGAGAGAGAGTTGACAGAGAAATACGAGAAGGTAACACAAAAACTGAGGTCAGACTTTCACAGGAAGGTAGAAGAAATGGACAAGCTGTTGCAGAAGGTGTTAGAGCAGAAAAGAAAGATTGAACAGGAGAAACGTATCACACTCGATAGTCTACATCAGATAGACAGTGACTTCAGCATGGCGGTGGTATGTTTAGTTAGAACTCTAAACAAAGAACTAGCAAGAAACTATAGGAATACACAGGCTGAGATTTGGCTAAAATATCTAGCAAATGTATTGGAAAATTTAAAAACAACCCCAAGCTCAGCCAAAATTTTTTAGTTCTTAAAAAAAAGAAAGCATGCGTGTTTTATTGTTCAGTTCAAGTACATCTTTTTGATTAGCTGGGTGACCAATTCGTTGCAACAGAGTTTCAATTCACGAATAGTTCCGTCGTTGTAAAGCGTTGTCTCGCTCGATAGTTAGTCTATACTAGAAAGACAGTGAGTTCAACACGGCGGGGTTTTTTTAGTTTCAATAAATTCAGTACCTATATTTTATCGTTCAATTGAAACACATCTTTTTTATATAGCTGGTGACCAATTTGTTGCAACAGAGTTTCAATTCGCGAATGGTTCCGTCGTTGTAAAGCATCAGTGTCTCATGTTAGAAACGACACAGAAAGTGTGCCGAAAAAGCGTTATAGTGCAAACAGAAGGGCTATACGTCGTGTAGTTTAGGCACAAAAAATGTCAAGTACAGTGTAGACCAAAGGGCTACCCGCTACCACTACTTAAT
>JAOBRG010396734.1:0-10273 GCA_027574985.1 Umimayanthus nakama | reverse complement strand
CTGTGCGAGGACAACCTTCGCCTCGGTTTCAAGTCTAAGCCTGGTTACCTTTCAGGAACCGTGAAATGGACTATTATTCCACGAAAGCACGTTCGAAATGAGCTTTTAGACAGCGGAAGAGGTGCGAAGCACCGAGTCGGCTATCATAACCTCATATCCAACAAGCGTGAGTGGAATAATTGTTTTATTAAATACCAAACACTGGAAAACAATATGAGCAGATAACCGGTGACCACCGAACCAATTAAATTTCGTGAAATCAAGTAACCATTGGACTGTATTAAATAATTAAGCATAATCGAAAAGCTCATTACCAAAACAGTTTTTTGTGCCAATAATGGCCGTCTCATCGGGAAACATTTTTACTCTTTGTTATTTGAGATTGCGCTACAGACACAAAAAATTGTTCTTTTGCTATTGAAATGGTGTTCGTGAAAGGAATTCCTTTACTAGAAACAGGTGTTTTGTCATATAAATGCAATTTCAGAAAATCTGATTGTTTGATAAACTTTTAGATTGATTAGTTATTTTTCTGCAAACTAACGGTTAGCACCGAGTCCTTTTCCGGATGGCATCCAATTACAAGTATGTTAAAGGACATTAAATAAACCAATCACAGCCTGACTTTGTGGCTCGTGAGCCAATCACAAGTAAGAAACATTTACGATGGTAACAACAACTAAATTGTCATAAACTACGGCAACAAACAAAACTTATAATCATTGCAATAACAAAATTTTTATTAAAATAAAATCTTGTTCCTTTTTTCAGAAATCACCAACTTTATGTGTAATCATACTTTATATACTACAAATCGGCCGTGTTTTCGTAAGCTTTTCAGTTTTTAAAAGGTTAACTGAGTTCATAGGAATTGAGTGCACAAATATATGTTCTATTTTGGCCGAGTTGTCATCGTAAATCTAGTAGCCTCTAGCTTTCCTAATTGGTTGCTAAACTTGCATTTTAAATGCAAAATGAAACAAAATGTACTCCATCATTAGTTTCAAGTACACTAGTTTTTGTATGTGCACGATTCGCCTTTAGTATTTGCAGTATCAGTACAGAAATCATATAATTTAACTTGATACGCAAATAAAAATAAAGTGTATCGTTGTCCCTTCATCACCTGTTGTTTTGTAGCAGTTCATACGCCACTGCCAACGTGACGTACATTTATAAATTTTAACAATGTGTATTCAAATTAATGCCAGTTTCAAAATTCAGAAATTTGTTTCTGTTAATGACAGGATACGGAATCTTTAGTATGAGTCTGAGAAGATAGTATGAAATCTTGAAGCATAACGGTAACTCTAAATTCGCTTGTTATGAAAACTGGTATTGGCTAAACTTGTCGAATCCACTTAGTTTTTTGTGTTTTGCTGGTCCCGTTTGCTTTGTATCGACACTAGTGAAAAAATGCAGGACTCCCAAAACTCTTTTCGTGCTTGGTTCTATAGCTGCAGGTGTCGACAGCTCGGTATGCTAATCAAAGTGCAGACAATATTACTGACGTCAGCAAATATTCGCCTCGATCCTTATGATTTTGCTTCTTATAATTTAGTCTTTTTCAAGCGTATGAAATTGATTTTTAAAACAACTTTATATGACCCATATATCTCTGTAAAGGCTTCCTTGTTAGGGCAAAATGTTTTTTCAATTCAAACTCTTATCAACTAATCCTAAAAAGCTGCATAACGGAATCAAAGAAACACAGACTATTTTAAAACGGAATAAAACAGATATGGGCCTAATGGTACAACATCCGTTTTAAAAAATCGGTGCTGGCTTAGTCATGCAATTCTTTGTGTTGAAGGTTAACTCATTTTGTATTTGTAAACTTTCAAATGTATGTCTAAAAAATGATTGTGTTGCCGAGTCTTACGCACAGCAGCTTTGGTAACAAAATTTACTAAACGTTTTGCTGCCAGTGTTTATCTTGAGTAATACGGAACTACGTAAGAACCGGTAACGCTTTAGTGGCTTCTCATAACAATGTGAAGGGTATTGAAGGAGCCACTTCGGGCCACTTAACACTTCCAGAGCTGAACTTTTAAATAAGAAAATTTCCAAGTAAAATTGAAATACATAAAAAGTTGTAAACCTTTTACTTAAACTCAAATAAACAAGTGACACATATAAATTAACACGATTTGTTTTGGGAAAAGCGAGATTTCGTGAGATAAACGCCGAGATTACGAACTGGAAACTCGTATTTGAATGGTAGTCGTTTTAAACTGCGTGGACTCTTTAGCTTTGGCATCAGGGTCAAAGATTTTGAAACATATTGTTGCGTGCTGGGTATATACCAACGGACGCATTCCTCAGTCCTGATGTATGTTTACACGAGATTATTTTTTTATGTATATACAACAATTTCTATAGAGTATAGGGACAATGTCAATGAGGCGCAAATTTTGTACATTTTTCAAGAACAAATGATGAGAACGTTTACTGACTCGGGATCAGTTCCAAAGCAAAGAACACACAACTTCGATTACACTCATTTGTTTCCACAAAGAAACATCTATACCCAAAAATCCAGCCTCAAATACTATGCCTATATCTTACTTTAATTTTAATATCCTGTTACCGTCTTGTTGTATTTCTAACAAAGTGAACGAAAAAAGACTGCAACACATTCGTTTTTTATCATAAGTCATTATAACAAAGTTTTCGAAAACGTAACAAACCGCTTTTGGTGAAAAAATGACACACTATGAAGCACGTGCAGTTATGTCCACATGGAGCGTCTGAAATGATATCTAAATTTAGTATCATATGAACTATATATATTCTTTTTATATTTCTAATCTGATAAAGATCTTAGTAAGTCTAAGAATAGAACTGTTTTGCGATTATCACTCTCTTCCAAATTTACTTCAGTTGAAATGGCATTTACACTTTGAGTGATGACAGGGGCCGACAAACATGCAGATAAATTAAATGTGAGATATCGCGCACTTGATCGAACAACCAAAAACTGTTATTAAAGTTAGTAGTCTTATACAATTTCCTGCTTAGCTAAACGAGAAACATATTTTTGAACGTGCCTTTAATTTTGATATAGTTTTAAGGTTCGGAGGCGTCATGATCCGGATATATTTATCATTTAATATTCATACGCCTTTATTGCCGACTTGGAAATGCAAGGCAGACGGACTATAAACACATTATCGCATGCCAGGTTTTTTAGTTAAAAGATGATTCCAAATATTTAGTAGGAAAGTATTTTGTCCGTTTTGACATTTGATTTCGTCAAGTTCAGTCCGTTCCTAAAATGCACTTGAGATCAAATTCGATTGGTTTTCGTGAAACACTGAATCACCACCAGTCCGTAGCCGTGTGCACAGTTTCCCTGTGGTTGCGTGTTGGCGAGAGCACGTGTTGATAGCTACGTGATAACCGGGGTCAGTTGCGTGATATCCGACCTGACAAATACAGATAACCAAAACAAAACAATAAACACAAACACGTATTGTCTAGTTCTTTACGTTACAATACCCAGCTAATTGAGCTTTTGTAAAAAATCGAACACGAATATACAAACAACCACTAAAGGAAAAAGACGCAGCCAAACATCACTTTATAACAATGTCTTAGGACTGAGAATGCCTCGGACTAAATATGGAAAGTGGATTCTATAACTTTTTTGAAAATGGAATTTTGAACGCAGGATCTCTATAACTGAATATTAAGAGAGATTAGCGCAAATTCATATTTGAATTTGGTAGAAGATCACACAAGCGATATTGATCTACGGAGCTGGGATCATATGTCATTCAATTCATACAGACACAGTTTTTAAAAGTTATCAACAACACTTTAAGAGCTTCTGAAGCTGAGATCTTGAAAACCTCAGGCTATAAATAGACGTACTAACAACAACAAAAACTAACATTTAAAAACACTAATAACTTAAATAATAATAATAATAATAAAATAACAATAATAGTAAAAGTAATAGTAATAGTAATAATAATAATAATAATAATAATGTTATTTTAAAAAAGGTGTCAATGTGGTTGCTTAAAGTGATAAAATATTATTGAAAGGGTAACAAAATAATAAATTGTCAAAACCCAAACATCTTTGACATAGAAAACGTTATTAGAGGGAAAATTGTTTGGACTTTAACATTTCAAAACTCTGCTATGATGAAGCTTCTAGCCTATAAACTTGCGTTGTTCTTTCACAATATTTAGTGAGGGATCTTCCTTCCATTTGAAGTATATAGACACTTCTTTTTTTGTTTTAATCTCACGCATGTTCCTTAATTCTGAAATTTTGAAATTCTAGTTTCACAAAACATTCTCATAAACAAATGGTGTAAAACTTCTATCTAGTAAATACTGATGCATATATGTAAGTAGAAGACTTGCATATAAATACAAATACCAGTTAAACTGATTTTTTTAAAAAACACATTGCCTGAGATACCTTATGATCACTAGGGGGTGTTTGATTGACTCTATTCCGCAAAAGGAATAAACAGAATAAAAACTTTGTTGAATTTTAATGGCTACATTTCCTGCCAGGTTAAAAGGGAAACACAACTGTGTTATTCTCTCGCCCCAAATCGTTACTTTTAACTAGACATTTGATTGTTCTGCGAATTAGGAGCGACTTTTGAAAATTAATTCTTATTCCGGAATACGGTCAATCAAATGCACCCTTAGTTTCGCGCAACTTAACTGAATTTTTGCGAGTTTCGAGTGGAAAAATTTCGCAGGACTTTCGCGAATTGCAGAGGGAAGTGTGATGTAATTTCTTTAACTTTTTCCTTTAAAATGTTTAAAATTTCGTTTCGTGAGGCCTTAAAATAGTATATTTACGTGGAAGCTACGTACTTTACAGGTATCTACGAAAATAAAATATAATAACATAATAAAAACTCTAACATTTAAAATATACAGTAAGACATAATCTAATCTAATTATGCACTACTTACAATTCAATTATTACGAGTTACGAAATAGATATTTAAAACAATTTTAAAAGCGTTTCTCGAGATATAACAGACCAGCGAGGTTCATCTTTGATAGATTTTTCGTAAAATTTATGTTATCATTTAACATTCTGAGACTATTCAGTGAGTTGCATAGTTTGGAGGCCTGGTAGCTTCATGAGTTCAAACCTTATGTAGTACTGCTAACATTCGGCAGGGTCCACGTAAATTATAAGAACTGCTTTATTTTTGCGATTATTTTTAAAATTGCGAAAATACGTGATAATAAAGATACTAAAAAAATGATTAACCAAGGATATAAACGAAATTTTAACAAATAAAGTTAGAGACACAGTCAAGCCAAACGAAACAATTCAACTCTATTTTTTAAAAACTTGTTATGCGTTTCGGCTCAGCTTTTAACTCTTTTAACTCTAACGCTTAAGAGTGACGCAGGTTAATTAGCAAAATACAATACCAGACAGCTACAGATCATCGGCACCATAGAGGGAGAGATCAAAAGTTTCCTTATAAATTGTTATATAAGTTGATTTAAAAAATACGAACAATCTCGTGTCGATGTTGACCCCCATGCTATGATATCACTGGCACTTGTTCAATAGTTGTTGTCTAGCTTGAGCCACAAGTGATCACGTCATAGAATTAACATGCTTCATGAATTTGTAATGCTGATTGAATTTCTCAGTCATGCGAGCTGCGACATTTATCCCTGTACACGGCGTACAATCTGATTCAAAAGAGAACGAGAAGAACGGAGCCGAAAGCTCGGCTCGGGGCCTCTCGGCCCGAGTAACTATTTGTCAGTCAAAACTAGGCTAGCCTTTCACGCCAACAAAAAAAGTGGATACAATGAAGCCTGCTTTATATGTTTGTTATCTTGCCGGAAGTAGAAATTATCATAAACACAAAACCAGACCAAACGGGCACGGCCGGTCAGTTTCCGTGACGTCGTAACCTCCTCAGCGTACAGGAAGTTAAGGTGACTATACCTTTCTTATAGAGGACAGATTGTGTGAGAGAGAAGTCATTACTACAACTAGAGCACTTCGTAAATAGGCCTGGATAACACTGGGCGCCTTGTGTACCTGTATAATAGAAGTCAATGTTGAAGATCAAAACCTAACGAATCATTATGGAAAGTTGCGCTTCTGTGTCCACCGCCATTCTCAGATGGAAGAAAGCAGTTGTTTTATTTATTTATTTGATACGTCCGAGTTTCGCGTGCCGAGGGGACAGCGATTGTCCAGACAGACACATGTGCCAACTGCAGCAAGGTAAAGGGATCTGCGTCCAGCTGAACGGACAAGCCAAAGAAAACGGAGCTATTGTGGGGATCCTGAGTGCAATGATAGTACTGATTGTTTGTCTCGTGGCTCTGTTAGCCTACATTTGTCACAGGAACGTTTGGGGACGATACTCATGGGGCAGCCAGTCGTCTCTGACAACAAATGTAGAAGAAGGCGAGGAAAGAAATGTAACTTTGGTTTGTACTTCGTCTCAGACACAAAACACAATCGTGACAGTTCCGAGATATTTTCTTCAAAGACAACTCTCTATCGCCAGCAATTACTCCGGGCCTCCACCGTATTTTAGTATATTTAGTGTACTAACTGAGGATACACAACAAATTAGAAGGACCGAGATAAACACTAATGACATTTTAGAAATTGAAGCAGTTCAAATTTGTGAATTACCTCCTCCTTCATACGAAGCCGTACGTGAAGTTTTCGAGGAGACGCCACCTCGATACGAGGACGCTATCACCACTAACAAATGACCTCGGCTGTAATACAATCCGAGAGGATCAAAGTTCTGAGAAAAAAAAGTTAGTTGTGTTTAAGCCAAACAACAAACGGAAGCTCGTGGTTGTCGGCGGTTTGCGTGGCCAACCTCCGTTCCCATAAAATGGGTACTTACAATTCGGATACACAAGATATTCCAGGTTTACGCTTGGTCGGAGAGATGACGTGATCTACTTTCAATGTGGCAGGTTTCTTGCGAATCAGCTGCCATCAGGAAACTGAAATGAACTGAAATCTCAGAGAACCGCGAATTCGGTGGCAGTTATTACCGTGGCGGTGAAGTAGCACTGATATTGAACCCGGTAAAAGAAAAAAAAAAAATTGAAAAAAAGAACTGTTGAAGGAAAGTAAGAAAAAGAAAAGAAATGAAAAAATGACCAATCTTGCTTCGATTATTCGTTTTAAGAACGAGAGGAACTCGACAAGGAGTTGTGTAAGAATATTTTTCAATGCCATACGTTTAATTTTATAAAATTACACTTATTTATTTTTTACTTTTATATTCAATTCAAACACAACAGGAAAATCATTGCGGAACGAAATATATCTGCTAATATTGTTTCATTAAAAATAATTTCAGAGAAAGAAATTGTGTTGAAAACTTTGCCTTTAAATTAAAATGCGATTGGTCAGTATATACCTTAAAATATTATTTGTATCGTCAGGTTTGAAAAACGCTGACTTTTTGAACGGGTATTTATATTTTTGTTCAATACATGCAAATTAACACCCGCCGCGTCGGTCGTTTCGTCATGATAACGACTCGTACGTGACACTTAGTATATGTCTTCTAAATACAATATTTTAGGGGAACTCAACAAATTTGTGATATCGTCTTCAAAACTGAACAAAGCAAAAAAGATTAGCAAGAAACAATTCTTTCTTAATTAAATTACTTGTTTTTATCAGGTTTGCAGCAAATGTTAAATACCAACAATCATTGTTTTAACAAGTATTCTGGATAAATACATATAGCTATAGAAAGGCTGTCGGTAGAATTTACTACCCTACTTTTTAAATAAGTTTTTGTTCTCGGGAAATTCATATAATAATTTGGAAAACAATTCCATTTAGGTTTTGTTCAAACACCAGAATGAAAGAATCTCACTTTCTCTCAACTTTTCCGCGTGCACTACGGATTACGTCATTCGGCACCGGTTACATAACCGACATACTGCTGCCCAGAGACACGCTGTTTCGCCGTTTTCTTTAGACTTAAAAATACTTATTAGAAAACTGTAAGACACCTATTGAAAAACTCTAAAGTTCCATTTCATTTATTTAGCAGCAGTTTGCAAGCATCGTGTACGTTTTGAGTTAAACATTTCCGTTTTCGGTCCTAGTGAAAGCAACCGAATGACTTAGCGTGAGCCAAGGAGAATGGTCACGAACTAGTGGTTTTTAATACGGTTGAGCGCGCAGCACGTGCTTTTCGTGTGCATGGCGGGAGTGCAATGTCATTGTTATTTATATTTTCGGAAAAGAACTTTAAAAAAAAATAAAAAGATAGAATCATCAAATGATTGCAAATTATAAAACGTCTAGTTTTGAAATCCATATTTTTAATGTGCTATCTTATACTTTCGTGTTTTTGACTACAGCCATTCAAAAATAGATTGTTGTAGTCATTACACACGGGTTTTTTTTAACAAGAACCTGTAACTTTGGCTCAGCCTGGGCTGTTCTTAGGGTTTTGGCTATTTCAGCCTCAATTTTTTTTTAAATATGTTCTTAATTATAGTTACCTGGAACAATACATGTGAAATGGCACTAAGAAATATGCGTTTGCTATTGTCAATACAGCGTCAGCGAGCATGACGAGCTAGCCAATCAATCTTCCAGCGCGCTATTGCGATGATCAAGCTAAATTCTGACAAGTTTTGTTTTCATTTACATCTCAATCTGTGTACAAGGCCAAAATAAATTTCTTTAATTTTTCTGAACCAAACCTAAGCCTGGTTATTGTTCTTAGCTTGTTCTTAAATTTTGGGCAAACATCAGTCTGGGTGTTCTTATAAAGTTTGTTCTTATAAAAAAAAAAAAAGCGTGTAGAGCTACTCGAACCAAAAGGAACTGCGGGACTCAAGCAGCACACATAATTTATTGCCATTAGCATGGACTTTGTGGTTCCAGTATGGACTATTGGCTATGACAACCTTTTTTTAAATAGCTGTATTAAAAAACGCAAATGCGAATTATACTTTACACTCGCAGAGCTCGGGAGGACTCGATACAAAAACATGTAGAAAAGAATGCTACACGCTTTTTTTATAATAACAAACTTTACAAGAACACCCAGGCTGAAATTTGCCCAAAAATTAGGAACAAGCTAAGAACAATCACCAGGCTGAAATTTGATCAGAAAAATGCAAGAACTTTGTTCAAATGTTGTACACAGAATGAGATGTACATGAAAACAAAACTTGTCAGAACTTCAACTTGATCAACGAGCGCTGGAAGAGTGAAAAGCAAGCTCGTCACGTTCGCGGACGCTGCATTGACAGTTTCAAGATTCTTTGCTGGATAAACAGTAGTAAACACACATTTCTTAGTGCCATTTTACATGATTTGTTCTGGGCAACTAATCCACTATTAAAAACTAAAAGGAAATAAGAACAAATTAAGAACAATTTGAGGCTGAAATCGCCAAAAAATTAAAACTGTCCAGGCTGAGCCGAAAGTTACTGGTTCTTACAAAAAAAGCGTGTATTTGCAAACTGATAAAAATCTGAAATAGCAGTAGCTCAGTCTAACGATCGCTTATTGCTTAGTGCGTCAAGCTCCAGTTATTGTCATTCTTGTTTCAGTTCTTATAGTTGTACGCTTTTAACTGTATTGACAAAGATAAATCATATCACGGGAAGTGACGAGAAAAAGAAAGAACAAAGACAGTGACACATAAAAGAATGAATAGCCCAACCATTAAACTATCATATAAAGGGTGGTTTTTACTTCTCTCCTGCCTTGTAAGGAAGTTGATATCTACTTCTTTCCGTGCAAAATGACGCCGGAGGGGGACTCTTTCATCAGTTTTAAAACCATATTATGCGAGTTCCCTATCAAATTTCAGGCCTGACGCTCAATTTGTCATCAATTTTTTTAGACAGTTCAGCCTTCTATTTATACCTAATTAAAACATGAACAAGCGAGATCGCACTAACCCTTACAGTTTATACAGTCCACTGAAAAACGATAGACAATTACTGAAACACTGAAAATATCAAAACCTTCAGTTATTCCAAAACGTCAAAAAATATCTGTACACAATTTTGGAGCAGAGAGCGATAGTTTTTTTCGGTTTTTATAACAGGTATCTAGTCAGACATTGCCATTTTTGAGTCAATCAAAGTCGTTTTTAAGAAGAACCCTGATTAATAATACAAGCAAGAACATCTAACGGTTCTAAAATATAAAACTAAGGAATACAAAATCGCATAGAATGATCGAAAACTCCATCCACCCTATTGTACTGTTCCAACCTATGTAGGAGGACCACCGCCCCCCC
>JAOBRG010396723.1:0-10274 GCA_027574985.1 Umimayanthus nakama | reverse complement strand
ATGAGAGGGACGGTACATTTTGTCCCCGGTCTCGTTTTGATGCAGCCAATCTTGAAACTGCTTCTAAAAATATTACACTGCACCCGGGAAAACCTCAAAAACAAACACGCGTGCTTCCCCGGCTGACATCTCAGATGCAAAGACTCGTTCAGAAACGACCTTCGTGTTCATTGAATTCTTTTGCTACTGCTCACGAAGTGAAATAAAAACAAAAAAGTCTTCTGGATCGCACGAAGAGTGTAAACTTCAGTGGGAATTCAATCAATTTGAATCGGGAAACTACTTCTAAACAGGGATAAGGCTTGGAGAAACCGCGTGCAGGGCATTTTGACAGTTCTTTCTTGCTTGCCATCAGTGTAGTCTCAACGACCACGGCTAGCATGACCAAGATTTGGGATGGCATTGAGTGTGGGGCAGTCGGAAGCCCTCCAATTTATCGGGAAATGACACAATCTGCTGCTGACTGAGCAAGCGGGGTCCGGCAAATCGAGGGTTGTCAGAAATATTCTTCAGGAATGTCACAGGAAGAAACTGGCCGTGGCTGTTGTTTGTGCGAGCGGGATCGCTTGCACGGTGTACTCGAGAGGAGTCGCGTCTACTGTGCATTCTTTTTACGGATTTGGAGCTGCTGATCTACCATCGAATCAACTTTTGGAGCGCTCGAAAGCTAATTCAGTTGTGACAAGAAGGATCCGCGATGTCGATGTTGTTATTTGGGACGAGGCAAGCATGTCGAGTGCGAGGATTTTAGAACTTGTGAATATTTTGCATCATGATCTCGTCGCTGACAACAATAATTTTCCATTTGGCGGTAAACAGTTTGTCCTTGTAGGTGAATTCGTTCAGCTTCGTCCCGTTCCAAGCAAATTTGACTACGGCCAGTTTATGTTTAATTCACCAGTATTTCGTTCTGCTTTCTGTCACCGATTTGAACTAACCGAGATCATGCGGCAATTCAATGGGGAAAAGCAGCTGATGCAGGCCTTAAAGGAGTTACGACACGGAGTATGCTCGGAGGAAGCGAACCAATTCTTGTCTGGACTTTCGCGAGAACTGCCCACAGATGTCGATGCCACCAACATATTTTTCCGGAAGATCCCTGCCATGTTATTCAACAGAGCGGTTTTAAACGATCTTCCAGGGGAAATGGTTCGGTTCGATGCGTCTTTTGAAGGAGAAGCGGATCGCCTCAGATGGCCGGGGCAGCAGACTCTGCTTCTGAAAGTTGGCTGCCGTGTCATGCTTGTTTGGAACAAGTCCGCCACATTAAAGAACGGGAGTGTCGGGACATTCGAGGGAGTTACAGATGAAGGCTTGCTTAAAGTAAGGTTTGAAGGGGAAGGGACGGTCACTGTTGGCAGAGAACGTTGGTATAATAGGAGCAGCCGAGGGGAGATAATTGGGGAAGCGTGCCAGTACCCACTGCTATTGGCTTACGCCATTACATGCCACAAATCCCAGGGTCTCACGTTGATGGGTGTCGTGGTTCACTGCTGCAACGAGTTTGTATCTGGATTGATATATGTAGCAGTTGGCCGTGTAGCAACAGCCGATAATCTGCAGATGATCAACTTTAACCCCGATCAGCTACTGAAACCACCTGCAGAAGCCATCGAATATTGTTCCACACAGTTGGGGGAGGTTAAGAAAGATCTGACATGCTGCCGACTGAAGGAAAAGGATGGTGACTTCTTTAAAGTTTGTGAAAGTGGGGGTGCGGATGGTCTTGACAGTGATGAAGATGAAGACGAAGGGCTAATCTTTCCGAAACAACAAATGGATAAAGCTGTGAGTTCCTATTTTGAAGATTCAGCAGACCAACACCCAGATCCTGTGCAACTTTCTATTGTATATGACCAGCTTTTACGTAACGAGTCAGACCTGGCCAAACCACCAGAACACCTTCTAACCAGTGAACATTTACACCAGTCACTGAGTGCGCTGAAGAAACCCTCTCCAATGAATAAGTTTGCAGAGGACAAGAATGACCTGATCGACTACTTGTTGTCAGCCGAGGAGAAGCTTATGGATGTCAGGACTGTCCTTAGTATTATCTGGTACCAGTGTTTTATATGCATTGAGAACCACCTTGAAGAGAATGGCGAGGAAGTTGTTGTTACAATGTCTCGAGAAAAGTTCACAAAAGTGACCAATAAATTACATCAGCTATTTTCTAGTGACCTTTTTGTTGAAATTGTGTGTGCCTTGGTTGACAAAACCAGAAACAACATTTCAGCATCTGACAGATCATTGTGCTCTCAGCTTGTGTTTGCAATTTATTATTTGTTCCTTGATCACCTAAGAGAAGTTGTTAGGAAAGATACTGCTCAACAGCCAATCAGTGCCTTCACAGTAGCAGAAATGGATGATTGTGGCAAGTCAAAAGTGAGACATGTCGGAGGATGGGCGATCAAGAAAGTTTTAAGCTCTCTGAGGAACTATGTCAGGAGGAATCTCTTTACAGAGAACAGTGTGACTCTGTCATCAGTTATTAAACACAACCGACAGTGTGAATTAATTGAAGAAGTCATCATTATGCCATTTGCCAAACTGGAAGAGACAACTGAATTTCCTCAGAGTTTAGAGGTCACTGAGAACATGCAGTACAGGGGAAGAGGATTGATTCACATCTCTGATGGGGCATACCAGTTTTTTCTGCACCTCGAGCAGCAACGTGTGTTGTTCTTGAATGATGCCATGTTGAGAAGGGCAAAGGACAGAATGGTGGATGATGCTCATAAGGCAATGTTGAACGATTCAACGCTGAGAGAGAAGTGGCAGTAGTGTTTCCCAAATGATGCTGCCGCTTCAGATCATGTAAGCATTTTAAAAAAAAATAATATTTAAATGCTTTTATTAAAGTATATCAATGGGCCCAGAATGTTGGCACAGGAGAGACTTTTGCCAAAAAATTTGGAACAACATGTCAAAAGCTGGAAAAATCAGATCTAATGGACCACTGTCAGAAAGTATGTTGAGTGCTTGAATCACCTCAATTGTAGTACCCAACGATAAACTCTTATTATTGACTTTGTCATGTGATTTATTTACATAATTACAATAATTACAGCATACAGTAGTTGTCAGGTTGCTATTTACAATATGTACAGTAATTATGATGTAACTAAGTTAATAAGAATCGTTACACAGTCATGCCATCTGCCAGTTTTATTTAAAAAAAACCAATATACAATTTTCACTTATATTCTTCTTCCTTATATATAATTTAATTACAGGTGGCAATTGAATGCTTATACAAGGCGATAATTAAGCGTTATCTGAACATGGGTGCCTCTCAATACCTACGGGACTACCGTAGAGCACATAATCTCAAGAAGAGTGCAGAGATTCGGAAGCGTGTACTGCAGCGACAGAAGAAGAGACAAGAGCAAAGTGACAGTGTACCTTTCAAGGTAAAATTATATATCACACAAGCAGTGTAAAAATGACTGCAAATACTTGAAAGTCAAGGTGAATTTGAACATTAGGGCCCTCAGTACATTCATTGTTGAAAATAGGTTGACATAATATATGAGCCAATCTTATCAGAGTCAAGATAAATCTGCTCAATGTATAAGGATTGCAGAAAAAAACAAATTGATAGTTTGTATAAAATATATTACAAACTTTTACACCTATCTATGCCATTCGCATGATGATATCATATTCACTTTACCTTAATACAGACTGTAACTATAACCCACTCACTTTAACCTATACTGTATCAGCACCAACTTGCATATAACTGTTCATTTCTATATACATACTGTATATTTTTGCTTCATTAATGTTTTAATCAATGGAAACAGACACTATAATAGCTAACATATAATTGATCTGCTTTCAAAAAAGCACTGAGCTTATCAGCTGGTTGGTGGTAATTTAATTTAAGTGACTGCAAATATTTTGTTAAAACAGGAAATCCAGGCTGACAAAAGTGCTGGAAAGCACATATCGCATGGTCGCCTAGCCAGTTTTTGTGACAAGCACAATGCAGAAGCCCTTTCTGGTGTGTACAAAAAGGATGAGTTGGTGATGTTATGCCAAGCATATCAGCTTCAATTCAGAAAGAGGGACCTAAAGAAGGTCCTTGTTGCCCAGCTGATTCAAGCAATCAGGCTTCATCACACCATACCTGCCCCTCAGCATGTAGATGGCGTGACACCTGGCAATAGTCATGATAATGATGATTCAGTGGAGGGTGGTGATCAGCGACAGTGTGTTGTGGATTCCATTACTGCACATGGTGAAGGGAGAGGAATCATCCTGCGATTCAGATTTACAGATCAAGAAAGGTTTGTTAAACATACGGTACATTTTATATCAAAATAATTTATAAGTGTTGCAATATTTGAACATGAAGAGTTGATGAATTCATTTGAACTCCAAAAACCTGAATGCATTCCATTTTTTACAATAGAGATCGATCCTCTGATATGCAATTACTATTACTGACAGTAGTACTCAGTACACGCATTGATAGCAATTACTTATTAATCATTGGCGATGTGAAACTAATGCACAGTTTTTGATGAAGGTAGTGAACACGTGGGCAGTTTTTCTCCATCTTTTGCTCTTCCTGCATTGCTTTTTCTGCTTACTGTTGTCTGGCCAAATCTAATTGATTTTTGGGTTGATTCCTGTTGGTGGAATGTTGGATTGTTGTTTTGCCCATTGCATGCTCTAGTCTGGCAAAAATGATTTTCCACACAATCCTGGTTAATAATTGCTGGTTTGACTACAGATTCAGGGTACTTCCTAAGCTTATATATTACTAAAGATGTGAAGCCAATACACATTGACTGCAGATCAAACCATAATTTGGACGATACAAAGTGGCTGTTAGCATTGTTTGTTTCTTCTCTCCATTTTAACATGAAATCGTAAAATTTGCTAAGATTCTTGAGTCTTTTGTTGCTCACTGAGGATACTGGCAACTTGTCATTAAATAACTCAATGACCTTGCTTGTGTGATTGAGCAGTGACACTGTGGCTTCCAAGCTGGCACCAGCATCATGGCCACTCTTACTGACTGTTGCTTGTTGATATTTCTGTTCATGGTGAAATGGTGAAATTTGACAGTCCCAGACCTCTACGAAAATACATGCTGCCTATGCAGCCTAGCCTTCAATTCCAGCATACAGAATTGTGCCCACACACACTTGTTGCTTTGCATTGGTTCAGTGTTGTTTCCTGGTAAAAAATAGTTAAACTACAGTCCGAATTGGATTTCTGTATTCTGTATAGTGGGGGATCAGAGCAGGTAGTGTACTGATTGCATAACAATTGCTGGACAAATTGTCACTTTTAATCATAATTATTATTTTAGCCTGAGATATAAGTCCACAAAATGAAATCTACTTTAAGCCTTAACACAAATTGTTTTTAGAAAAATTAAACTACATGTTCTGTATGAATTGTGTCAAGGTAAATTCAAGTTTTATACGTCACTGGTTGCAACATAGGTCACTCACAATAATCTTATATTATTATAACATCAGCATCCAGTGAATTTAAATGCAGTGCTGACAATATAATATCTGTGAATATAATGTCAACTTACCTGCATCAGAAACAACATCTTTCGGTCCAAAACATCTTCTGCTAAATGATTTCTCATTTTAGATGCACTGTCCAAATCAAAATGTTGTTCTGTCAGTCTTTCATGAAGTGGCAGACTGAAGCTTGATTGGTCCCAGGAATATGCATTCTTGAATTGCTTCCATGTAATTTTATTACCACTTATTTCCAGACACCTTGGTTTTTCAGTGACATTGCTTTTGGAAATATTGTTCCTTATCTTCTTGAAGTTATGCTGCAGATAAGATGAAAAGCATAATTATATTAAAAATAAATATCTAAAATATTATTTCAATATTACATTGAACACCCTAACAGCTAGTGTATTATATGAAGAACTAATATGAAGCACTGTTTTAGTTAAATTCACTTTGGATATAGATTTTTATTGTGTTTTTAGTCTTTTCGCTACTCTGATTATAGATACTGCCACTACTATATAATGATATATGATGATGACTGGTCACTAACTAAATAGCTTTCAAAGGTTTGTAAATTAAGTTTAAGTTCCCCCAAACCATTTATATTTTTTTTATTGCTATTAGCTGGTTTATCAAACGTTCTCATATGATACTGACACTCAAAAATTTCTTGTTTATTGTAGTTGCCAATGATATAAGTTTTAACACTGATCGAGTAACAGAGCAATGTGTACAGTATTTAATTACCTTTGGGTCCATTATGAATATCATGGGCTTATCGGTATATATATTAGGTGTCATGAAGTTCTTGTTTGCTGGATCACATTCACCAAAGTGCAGTTTGATAAATTGCCTGTTGCAATCTGCTCCATCAAGTACACACCATATATATTCTAATAAGAACAAGAAGTCATTTTGGTTAATATGAGAAAAATTATGATAAAATTTGGATGCAGTATATTTCAAATGGTCTGAGCCTCACATGATATATTTCATTAAACCTGAACAGGCCAAGAGATTTTGAGAATGCTGGTCAAGATTCAACTTAGAGTGTGATGTTCAGGTACGGTGCATTATAATTTTGTAATTGCTTTTTAATTAACAGAATTATTATGTGATTAAGAAACAAGGAAAAGTTCATTAAATTTGCCAACATAAACAAGGGTCAAATGTAATTAAGGGAACAGCAGTTGATTAATTAAATTTGCTGGGTGAGTGCACATTACAAGAAGATTATTTATCAGGGAATAAATGTAGTAGTAATGAATTTAGCAAATCAATCAGTATTCAGGAAAGGGGAAAACATGTTATGTATATCCCAGGAGAAAAGGGAGTCTTCTTATAAGGTTAAAGTTAGAAGTAATCAACCATCACATTCAATCCTTGGCCTTCCCAGTGGGAAATTAATTATTACATTCATTATAGTAGCATAAAAATTTCCACTTACATAAATCCTTCCTCCAACATTTTCAGGACGCCTTCCCAAAAAATGAAGTAAAGGTCACTAGGAGTACAACTTCCTGATGGGAACTGTGCAATGGGGAACTGAAAACCATTGTCCCCAAGAAAGATAAACTGTAGCACCTGTGTGGCCAATTCTGGTTCGGTTTTTCCTGCAAGAAGTTAATTGTAAATACAGTTACTATTTGAATGCTGGAAAACAATGTACCGTAAATAGATAATTAATTTAAGTTAAAGTTAGACATTAGTTATAATATGTGAACTGACATGGTTAATGTTACATTGTTTATTCTATTGTGTTGCGTTTTATCAAACAAGAAAATGCCTAAAGTAATGCTTTTTTCAGATTTTGGGCGGACTCCGCCTGGCTCAACATATGAGCATCCACGGTGACCTGCCAATTACATCCCTGTGGGTATATATGGGTAGAACCCTAATATGAGACTTTCTGTTTTCAGCCAGACAGGCTGAAATAGAATGGTATCAGGTGAGAATCCAGGGGCATTGAAAATATAGAAATTAGTCGTCACAGTCACAAAAATATGTAAATGAGTTACATTAAAAAATTCACCCCCATTTCAAAATCACGGATCAGCACCTGGATATGTCTGTTTGATTAATTCAATAAAAAATGCACTTTTGCCATTAGCATTTTTAATTTGCTCCAATCATTCTACAGTACTGTAAACAAAATTTGTCATGCGAATCACTACATTAACTGTATGGGTTATGTTCAAGTCTTCCATAAATTTAATATGATTTAGATAATTCTGTTGTGATGATGTTATTTACCAGAAAGGTCTGCCATAACATCATGGCTCTTTCCAAGGTCAATGAATCCAACCAATTTATGTTTGCCATCTTTCATGACCATCTCCAGATTTTCCTGCATTATATAAAAATCATAAATTAAAGTATTTGTTAACAAATATTGGGTCCAGTCTCCCAAGCTACTTATCAAGAATTAGTCAAATCAATCAAGAGGCAAATTACTAATGGCCAATTAATACTCATAATGATTCATTTTGCTTATTCAGAAATTAACAAAAAAAATTAGTTGTTCTTGAATACTTCCCTAAGGTAGACTGACTCGTGATCATCCCAATTTTAGAGAATGTACATAATACAACTTACCTGAATTTTCATCTCATCAATTACAAATCCCCCCATGTAGTCCTGAAGTTTCAGTTTTTGCTTCCTCGCTTCGTTGAGGTACCATCTGAGAATATCATCACTCCATCCAGGACTTTGAGCAATTTTATTCTTGTGCAATCTTCAGATTATAACAATAAAAAGTGAATAATACTGTCTTGTATGTTCTTGTTGCATGTTATTGTTAAATTAAAGAACTCAGTTTATGAGCTAAGAAAATTTCAAAAAAGACCCAGGCTGCAGCAATGCTTATTTTTCAGTGTTCTGAAATGTTATTTATGAGGCAAATTTAGCTAGCTAGCTGATCCATAACATCATTAGATAGAGAAAGCATTTTTAGAATATTTATACATTATGACTATTAAAGCTTGGGGTGCTGGTGGGTCACATGAGGGCACAGGTATGTAACATGGAGTAAGGGAGGTGGATATTTGTACGATGGTTGGGCATATTACCTTATTGTTTTGTTACTTGGCAACTTAATGAATTCACGCAGTGGGTCCAGCACATGTGGATTCTTGCAGTAAAGATCCAAACACAGTTTCATTATCCTGTGAAATATAATACAGGTATATGATGTACAGGTATGCAAATTATTCCATTGTAAATCATCCCATTCTGCAGATGGCATTGTTTGCACTTCTACTTGCCTGAGATCCAAAAATTGCAATGCTTAATTTATTAATTGCATCCATTTAGCTTTAATATTTCTCATGTGTGAGTCTTGCGATTCATCACCATTTGCCTCGGGGATTATCAGACCTCTTGAAATGCTCAGTAGTGGGATTTTTAAAAAGAACTGAGAATTTGTATATTTAGTGACCTCCAGAGTTGGACCCAAAGGGAAAACTCCCATTAATGTATGATGGGGGGGGGGGGGGTAGTCCGAAAATTGAAGGGCTTCATTTTTGCTAATTTTATATGGATTTAGGGTATCATATTTGAAAACTTAGAAATGTTGATTTGGCAAATAAACTTGAACACTATATTAGGATTGGATAAAAATTAATGCTAACAGTGTATTTAAAAATACAATGTACAAATGCTAAAATGAACTTGGACTTACTTTGGGTGCCATCTGTACCCATTTTTCGAGGCAGTTCCAATAATTTTTTCCTGCTGCTTCCACAGAACCATCATCTCAGTGGGTATGTTCTTTTCGTCAATACCTTGAAATATAGCAGTCAGATCTTGATGGTCATCCTCTTCAACCTCCAGTGAGTGCTCTCGGAATTCCTCTCTCCAATAATCCTCCCTTTGTTTGGCTTTCTTCTTTTCCAACCTCATTTTCTGTAATTGCAGCTCGAGCTCGTCTCTGTCAAGGAACCGTTTGTTGGACTGTGGGTGAACGACCCCCGATCTTTCGTTTTTCCGTTTTCGCCGTCGTCTGTCCATCTGCGCGAGATTACTGCAACTCTTACATCTATTCTGGCCGATTCCCGAGGCTGTCTCGCCACAAAGGAGCACAACTAAGCACGACTTAGAGTAAACCCGTTTTTCAGCGACGTCTTTGTAACCATGATTACGCACTGTCTGTTTGGGACAATGAGGTGATAAAGTCACGATGTCTTCCCCAGGTTTCAGTTTGTATCCATGGCAGAGTTCAGATCGATCCAACAAGTTGAGGATTTCTGTTACTTGATCGGTAAGAGCGGAAGCTGTAATGAATTTAGAAATTTCATTCAAATCACGTTCGTTGCCGTTCGCATAGATCGTGTACTTTATTTCCCCATTCTTGGCTTCAACAGACAGCTCCGTTGTCGCACGCCGGTTATCGATGTCGATTTTCTCCAGTCGAACGAAAGATACTTTATCCTCACAATCACAAAATGTTGTCCAGTTTTTGACACTGACTTTATCAAGTGAAGAACTTAAGTCTTGTACAGGGTCAAACGTCAACGATGACTGGGATTCTCTGTCTGAATTTCTGCTGGATGAATCGGGGGATGAATGAAGCTCTCGCTCGAAGCGTTTCTTTAAATTTAGGTAATGGCTTTCTTGCTTTCCCCTGCCTCCTCTTTGTACCCTCTTTAATTTTCCTTTCCAGATATCCTTGACAATTATTCCAAGGACATCTCCAGTCAAGGGTATTTCTGGGTGATTTTCTTTGTTATCGGAAGAGGAAGCATCGTTTAAAATCGAAGAGATCGATGTGACTGA
>JAOBRG010396712.1:0-10274 GCA_027574985.1 Umimayanthus nakama | reverse complement strand
ATCTCTGGATCGAACTGGTGGGTGGTTTTCATTCCCATTGATGTTCATATACTCGGTCTTCTTAGCATTAAGGAAAACCCTACTTTGGCCGCTGCATCCTCCAGACAAGTTAGCAAGTTCTGCCCATCTTCTAAGTGATCTGCAGTAAGCGCTATGTCATCTGCATAATCAAGGTCTGTCAGACGTTTCCCTTTTATCCGCTGAGACTGCCTTGGCTTGATGGTAAGTCCTTTGGTGTTTATGCAGTCCAGCGATTGCCTGAGGATATAACTTACCACAATCACGAAGATTTAAGGTGCGACGGTGTCTCCTTGTAGGATTCCGGTGGTTGTGATGAATTCTTTGGTTGGACCATCAGGAGTGTCCACGAACGCGGATGGATTGTCGTACTTGATGGCAATGGCTTTGATAGTCTCATCTGGAATACCGTAGTTCTGAAGTATGTGCAGCATGACTGTCCTATCAATACTATCGAAAGCCTTGGCGAAGTCCACGAATATAATAGAAGCTTCTCTATTTGAAATCTTCAACTATTCTATAATTCTTCGGATGGTCAGGATCTGAGGCAATGTTGATCGACCTTTACGGAAGCCATTCTGGTTTGGTCTAAGTATAGGATCTATATGAGGGCATATTCTGTTGAAAAGCATCGAGTTGTAGATTTTGGATGGTAGTGCTGACATCATGATTCCTCTGAAATTCTGCGGGTATTGGAGGTCGCCTTTCTTTGGTAGAGGTTTGATTGTTGATTTCGAGAATGCTGTAGGCTTGTTTCCTTGGTAAGTATTGTTACAAAAATCAAGGAGCTGATCATGAAAGATTGGGCTATTCCAGATAATAGCAGGTATTTTGTCTGGACCTGGCGTTTTCAAATTCTTGAGCTTTTTTAAGCAGACTTGAGGTTCCTCAATTGTAAATGGACCGGTCTTAATAGGGAGTGGTTCTGTGATCTTTTTGTCGAAGAGAGGGTCGTCAAGGCTGATATTGCATTGCACAGGTTTACTAAGTAGTGAGCTGAAATGTTGAAACCATGAGTCTAGGCGTTTTTCACTGGTGTCACCTTTAATACGCGTTACAGGGGAAGCTTTCGAACCCGTGAGCTCTCGAATGGTTGCCCATGCTGCGGCGTGTTGGTTTTCTTGATGAAGGCTATTTAGCTCCTCTGTTTTGCTTTTAACGTGTGATTCCATGGCTTCTGTATAAGCCTCATCGAGGGCTGTCTTCGCCGTATCAAGTGCTCTTTTCGTACTTCTGGTGGCCTTCGAGCGATGTTTATGTGCCGCCTTCCTGAGCTCGTCCCTGGCTGACATCACTTTATCATTAGTACCGAAGGATGACTTTCTCTTTCTTTTCTTTGGTAGCAACTTAAGCGCAATCTCTTCATTAGCAGTAGATAACGTGTCGTAGATAGGATAAGATTGTGTGCTGGGATTTACCCTACCTGGTTATAAATATGCTGGTCCTTATAATCCTTATAAATATGCTGGTCCTTATAATCCTCTTGATAAACAAGTAAAATATGATCCAAATACAGGAGAAATTCTTGAAATATATCAGAAACCAACAGGAAAAACTGATGCAGTAGCAATGCGACATGATATTGATTATTCTCTTTGTGGAGATAATAAGAAATGTCAAAACGAAGCAGATAAGAAAATGGTGAAATCTCTTGATTCTATTCCATGGAAAGATAGACAGTGGGGACATTCTTTAGTAAGAAATACAATTGCAGCAAAAGAAAAACTTGGTCTTGGTGTAAACAATAAAAAAAAAACTTGAAAAGGAGTGAAGAAAGGAGAATTTGAATGTTGAAAATTGGAATCAAAGTTTAGCAAATGAACTTCATAAACCAATAAGAAGAAAATTTACTCGGCGCCGTGTTTATGAAAACGGAATAGATGAAATTTGGGCTGCAGATTTAGTTGAAATGCAATAGTTTAGTAAATGGAACAATGGTGTAAAATATTCATTAATGGTAATTGATGTTTTCAGTAAATATGGTTGGATTGAACCACTCAAAAACAAGAAGGGAGAAACAGTTGAGAAAGCGTTTAAAAATATATTGAAAACAGGTAGACGACCTCGATTTTTGTGGACAGACTACGGTTCTGAATTTTACAATAAATATTTCAAAAAACGTCTTGAGGAAAAAGGAATAAATTTATATTCAACTCAAAACGAAGAAAAATCTAGCGTTGTTGAGAGATGGAACAGAATAATAAAAAACAGGATGTGGAAGATGTTTACAGCTAATAATTCAACCGTTTATATTGATGTTCTACCTGCTCTTTTAGATAAATATAACTAGTCAGAACATAGGTCTATTAAAATGTCACCAACAGAGGCTAGTTTGAAGCAAAATGAAAACAAAATTTACTTTAATTTGTATGGAGAAGCGAAAGCAGAAAAATCAGAAGCAAAATTCAAAGTTGGTGATAAAGTTAGAATTTCAAAGTACAAGCGAAAAATATTTGATAAAGGATACACTCCAAACTGAACAGAGGAAATATTTGTTACTGATAAGATTCAATATACAAATCCGGTAACATATAAAATAAAAGACTTGAACGGGGAAAATATTATGGGAACATTTTATCAACAAGAATTATCAATACCAACTCAAGAGATTTTTCGCATTGAAAAAGTTCTTAAAATAGACAAAAAACGTGGAAAGCTCTAGTCAAATGGAGTGGATATAATAAGGAGTTTGATAGCTGGATAGATCTTAGTGAACTTGAAAATATTTAAACATAAAAATCTTGTGTTTATATTTTCCACCTGCAAAATATTTCTTTAAACTTTAAAAGAAGAAAAAAAGTTCAAAGGAACGTAACTAAAAAACACAGAACACCTGTTCTCGTTCTCACAATATTTACACAGAGAAAATAAACAAAGTTGCTCTGAGTTGTGAAGATGATAAAAGATTATTTGTGAAGATTAAGTTCATACTTTTGCTCTTGGACATTACAAGCAAAGCTCGGTCTGAAGGACTAAAATGATTTAATTTTGAAATTGACAAAATTTCAAAATTATAAAAACATATCAAAAAAAACCATGATTCCCAAAAATCTTTTTCTTCAAAACCTAATTCTGAAAATTTTTCCAATAAAAAAATTAACAGTTTTTTTTCTTCTAAATAATCTGTTAGGTTTGACATTTTAAATATAAATTCATTGAATTTATATTCAAAAAAGTCTTCATCAATCTTCATAATGTACAAGAATCTGGTTTTCTTTTTAAGCAATCTCTGACAATGAAAAGATTCATCAGTCTTTCATTAATTTCCCTTTTTTCCTCATCATCTAACTCTTCTGGTCCTTCCTTTTTTAAATACTCAATTATGAGGTCTATCTTTTGAATGAATTCAGAAATAACGAAGCCATTCGACATCTTATCCATGAATTCTTCTTCGAACATATCAAGGATATTAGCAGAAAGATCATTACAATGATCATCTAATTCTTTAACCCTATTCCGCGTTGGGGGGGGGGGGGGGTTTTGATGCCCGCGCCAACTTTGAATAGCTGGCAGTTTCAGACAATTGAAGATAATCCCTCCATATCATAGGAGTTTTCCTCAAATTTATCTGGCAGTTTGGTGATGTGGAAGAAATTTGGTTATGGGGCTTGATGTTGCCATGGCAACAGCATTTTGAAGGGCATGTTTAGCTGAAATTTGGATTTCTTGTATATTTTTTACACTAAACTGGATTGTGATGCTTGGGATCAAGTAACTTGGTAACCTTGAACAATATAGTTTTAAGAAAAAAGTTATCTGAGGTTTTTTCGGCCGAACTGTGACGTCATCGATGACGCCATGCACTATAAAAGGGCAAAACGTAGAATCTGGCGAATGACGTTATAATAGCTTAATTTTGACTTTCCATTTTTTTCACTTACGAATTTTGGTTTGTTTGGTTAATTTAAGACCCTATTTACTGAATAAGCTTAAAATACACACAACATCAAGCACAATTAGCATTTAACGAGTGCCAAATCCGCCACTTCCCGTTTTCCAGTTCACATTTCTCTAAATCCTGTGTATCTCTGTAATACAAAACATTCAAATGATTTAAATGGCCTAAAATCAAAGATTGTTGTTCGACGTATTGATCAAGTGCTTTTAATTAAGAGGCTTTGGCTGTCTTGGCTTTCTGCACAAATATAAGAAGAAATATCTAAAAACACTGAATTTTAGGAGAATGACGTCACTACGTCATCATGACGTCATATTAGCGTAGTAAACTTTATTTATCCAGGGTGGCCCTTTCAGCAACTAGGCTGATATCCATAGGGGCCGTATATGGTATTCATATTAATCAAGTAATCAAGTTCTATCTAACCTCCAAGTTTCATGACAATAGCGTCAATACTTTCGGATTTATGGTGGGGGGGCTCCCCACAGGCCCAGGAACTCCAAAAAAGCCCAGGCGGAATAGGGTTAACCCTTAAACAGGCAGGCTATTTTGCCACACATATACAGAGGCAAGGGGGGCTCGTTGAACCCCCCCCAAGATTTTTGAAACGGTTAAACATATGCACGTGCCCTTTGGCATGCAATTAGTGTATGACCTACTTATTAATTTGCATGGTAACAATCATCACTTGATTAGCCGCTGTTGCCATGGTAACAAAAACAAAAATCCAAGATGGCCGCCGATGGCCGCCATCTTGGATTTTCGATTTTCGAGATTTTGCTTAAAATTAAGAAATCTTTATGGAAAAAGATAGAAAACAATATTTTATATACAAAAAAAACGAAATAAGTAGCCTTGCCCGCCTCACCAGAAACCATCTCGAATTACGCTACTTTCCTCTCCTGCAGAACTTCGTCTTTCCAGTACATTCTAAATCACCTCAATGCTGTTCGCCTATTCCACCTATACAACCAGCATGATACCAGCGCTGCAAACAGCTTCCAAGTCGCACTGACTAAGAAGGGGTTGAAACGACTCCTTGGTGCGACACCAAAGCAAAAGAAACCAATCACACTTGCAATTTTACGAAATTTTAGAACTTTATTGGACTTCAGCCTGCCCTTTCACACAGGACTATGGTGTTTGTTCGTTGTCGCTTTCTTCTCTTTCTTGCGGAAATCAAATTTAACAGTCAAAGCATCACCAATTATTTGACCCACCATCCACCTTACTTGTCAGGACATCAAATTTACTGAGACCGGTGCTCTGCTTCGCATCAAATGTCTAAAACAATCCAAAACAGGGATCGTTGCCTTTATGTTCCACTGCCCAGCAGCGCAGGGTTTGACATCTGCCCCATCCAAGCAGTGAGAGACTATTTCTGCCAAGTTCCGGCTCCTGAAACTTCCCCATTCTTCTGTACAGTCAACCTAGGGCGGGTCAGGCCCATCAGTCAGTTTCTGAAGGACTTCATCGCAGCAGTCGGGCTGGACTACTCACCTCATAGTTTTAGACGAGGGGGAGCCACCTGCGCTTTTCAAGCAGGCGTCCTTGAGCGCCTAATTCAGCAACACGGAGACTGGCGTTCTGGCGCCTATTTACGATATTTATCACTTTCACTGTGCACACGAACACAGGTGGCAGACATAATGGCAGCAAAACTTTTAGCACAGGCTTAGCTAAACATTATCAATATTGTTTCGGTTTGAGCATTACCTTTTTTCTACAATAGTGTTCAGATTGATCTGTATTGATAACATTATCAAATTTTCCCCCCATTTTTCCCCCTTCTTTTCTCTCTGACACGTTTGGGCCCTTTTTCTTTCTTTTCATTCGGGGTCTGATTGTAACTTCATTAAAATCAAGTATTTGCCCAAACGTGTCTCCTCGTCTTCCTTTCTTTTCTTGATAGTTGTAAATAATTTGGAAATTTGATGCTCTGATCAAATAGTTTAATTATTTACAAGCGAGATCGGATTTCATTTCCCTCGTGCTTTCATTGAATTCAGCAGCTTTAACAATTTACCCACCCCCCAAGGGGTCTGATTGTAACTTCATTAAATCAGTTCTTTGCCCAAACGTGTCTTCTCGTCTTCCTTTCTTTTCTTGATAGTTGTAAACAATTACCAAAGTATTTTACACGATATCATCTTGTCATATGTATTTTATTAGTATGCTGACAACAATGAACGACATTTGAAAATTTCCTCTATTTTTCTTAAATTGGCTTACGATAATCTATAGTTAATAATCATGCAACTTTCTTGGCCTTACTCACCATAAAACACACATGTTTTGCTGAAAGTTGTCAGACGAGAATCCCAGATGGTCAGCAAACCCAGCCGGAGCGGGACCGATTATTTCTCTCTGTGCATCAAGTATGGGAATTCGAACTGCGCTTTGATCATTGGGGTTGTGTCTTTCTGGTTTACAATCATAAACACCTCCTAACCTCCTGGATTATAAATTTGGGCATTTTGCTAAATAATTAGTCAAAGCAGATAGCCCGTTGCTCTGCATGCACTGCAGTGTCTCGGTTTTCAGGCTGGGGTCACGGAAAATTTTGAAAGGGAGGATTGGACAACATTCGTCCATCAACTGTTTGGAATATGTGGCCAGTTCTGGATGCAAAAGTGCAAGTACTTGACTGAAAGAAAGAAAGAAAGAAAGAAATTTAAGTTTAGCATGTAACAAATTTCAGTCAGGAGAAAAAATGACTTGGTTTTCGCAAATCCCGGTACAAATACGGGGTTGGTATTGTAAACTCAATATTTCTTTTGTACTTCACTATAAAATATTTTTCTTGATCTTTTTATACTCAGTAGACTTCAAGTTTTCTTACCGAGATAAATAATTGCTGTAAAATGAATACTGATAGTATCTCACAATCGATGACGTTATAATCCTACAATGATTTTGCATGAACTCTGTTATATTTTGTCGTGGTGTTCCATAACGTCCTTACTAATGTTGTCAACTAGTTCGGTAATTTCGTTCCTGGACAGAGATCCAATTCGCGTGTGAATGCTTGTCGCTGATTCGCTGAAAAATTGATCGAATTCATCTCCACCCCGCCTTTGAAATTTGAAGCTGGTGGATCGTTCAGAAAATCGGTCATAGTGTCAAACTTCACATCTGAAGCTTATTCATGGTTGGCGTCAATATCTGGCCCCGGGTTGAATCTTGAACGTTTGGCGTATGAATTTGAAAGTCGTGGATTTAGGCGGAGCAAACACTCGCTGAAGTATTTGGAGAAAAGTGATCTGGAAATAATCATAAACTCGCCACAAAGCTGCTCTTAGCGGAGAAAAAGATCCTAGACAAAGAACATTCCTTGCTTCAAAAAACTGCTGCACCAGGCGTTTCTTTTGGAAAAACTGCTGCACCAGGCGTTTCTTTTGGCTCCTGTTTGGAGCCGAAAGAATTGTTTTCAACTTTTTCCAGTTGGGCAACTCCAGCTGAAGCAGCTCGGCCAAGTACATCTTGGAATACGGAAGAGATATCTGCTGGTTTTGACAGCGCATCAAGTACTCATGATCATACGCGCCGTAACGTGAATAACCAAACCCAGTATCTCCAGACAAAACAAATGGAACTTAGCGACAATGTGACAGTGATGAAAACTCAAGTTGAAATGATGCGATGCCAATAGAACGTTGAGTTTTCGTTTGCATGACTCTGAACACTGAACAGTTCTGCCGTAATAAGAGTTAGAATTTATGGTTGTGTTTTACTGCATGCAGTGATGTATTATGCATGAGTTGTCAATACTGAGTGTGTTAAAAGAACATATTCTCTTTTTTGACTCTTGCTTTTATGAACATTCCAGACCCGTGAAGAAAGCGGCGGCAATTTTATGCATGTTGAATATTTTATGTTTACGTGATTTTCTTTGTAATATGACCGGTCTTCTTGGAGGGTCTAGATTAGCGGATGAATCGTGCACGCCAAATCATAGTCGAGCCGTGATGGTTTCAAAGTGTACCCTAACTAGAACCAATACCAGAATTGCATTGTACTGATGCTCGCGTGCTACTAACAATCTACAGGTGCGTATTTGATTTGATCTATTCTCAGTTTCTATTCTGATATTTTCAGTGAGTTCCGTAGTCATTAGATTTCTTGTTGGGTAACACTTTGACTTTAGCTGCTCATTAACTAGAATAAACTCATTGAACGGAGAACTCGTCTTCAGTTTTGTCTTGAGAAGAGACGTGATAATTGTGGTTCATATCTAATACTTGCTCGCGTAAACTTTAGGATAACGGCTTCCGTTATTGTAATACCCTATGCCCTATTTATATCCAAACATTCTAATATATATATTTCATGATTGCAACCGAAAGCAAGTATTTACGTCAACGATTTTCCGCTTCGGCAGTCTAATAAAAATATTACCGGTCAAAAACATTGTGGCAATTAAATTGTTCACAACTCGACTCATGATTGGCTAGTTTGTAAAAAAATTGTCTTGGTGGCCTTGGGCTACAAATACAATTGATTTGAACCCGCTTGAGATAGTTTAAGTTTGGGGAAGTCGTTAGCTATTTCAGTTCAGTTTTAATTTTACTTGAAACGAAATGATCAACTACCTGGGACTAAGATATATTTGTTGTTCAAACGTACAATCTTAGTCTTTGTAGTAAAACACAGAAATGCTTTGATGATCTACCCGTTCCCGCCATCAAGCAAACTCTCCTACAGTGTTTCTCAGCTTGTCTCGCAACAAATTATCCTTGCACTCGATTATTCGCGGGGAAAGCAGTTACCTGCACGTCTTAAAGGTCTTAAACAGAAAATGCCGGGTGATCCTCGACTCTATTTGCATTTGGTGTTAGAAGTAATAACACCTGCAGCTATATGAAACATGTAAAACAAATTCTTATTCCCTGGGGGCACTCTTTTTGAGGGCATACGGGAAGGGAGGAAGGCCCCGCCTTAAAAAAAACCTTTCTCATGCTCGAAGTAATTTTTTAAAGGGCACTTATTTAATGTACGAAGAATAATAAAAGGTAACGAAAACTGCAAAAAAAGGGTTGCAAAGATCCAAAACAAACGATAGGAAGAAAATACTTTCGTTTGCCTTAACGACATGTACCAGTAATGAACGAATGTCTAAATGCCTCAGCATGAAAACATAAAATTTTCCATTGCGAGTATTTCAAAGTGGCAAAATAAGTATGGAGTTGGGTGTGGCGTCGAATCTCTTGGCAGAGTTTCCCAGTCACCCCTCTCCCCCCACCCCCACCCCTTGTATAAACTTTATTGACTATCTCTCGGCATTATTGCTGCGAGCGAAGCGAACAGCGACATATTTCAGACGGGCTACCTGTGCCCTCACTCGCAATGCTTTGTGGGCTCACTCGCAAATGCCATAAAGGATTAAGATTTGTTTGGGTGGTAGCGGAGCTTCGCATTCATGTTTCGTGGCGGTCACATGGCGTGTGTGGCGTAGCATATACGAAGAATGACAGTTGGCCACGATCAATTCGTGGTCACGAACAATGAAAATTGAAACGAAGACTTGCATGTCAGAAGTACTATATTAGGTTTGGCACTTTAAAGAGTGAGACATGAAGGCACACAGCTAGAACACAGAGGAAAAACATGAAGAAGCTCAAAAGCTGTATCAAGATTTAGCGATCGATCTGCAATGCAGTTTGAGTATAAAATTGCCGTTAAACTTGAACTTGAAGATAAACTCGAATGCTGGCGGCCATTCATGAGCGAGACATCAAGGCACAAGACGATCAGCAGTGCAAAGCTGCCAACCAGAACAAGGAGGGAATCGAAAACTTTACGAATTTTAATTTTATAAGTCGATTATGGATCCGGAAATGCTTCCGCCAAACAGATAGTTGCCGCCGTTTGGTCCGGTCGGGTGTCAGTCACCAAGACTTTGTTTACGTCCGTACAGTCGTGTTTATAATTACATGTTTCCCAGATGTCAGATTTCTCGGCTTTATTCTCAAACTCAAGCATAAACCTTGGCTCATAGCTCATATTTATAATTTTTAGGCCTGATTGCACTAGTCGACTCAGTCTATTTGTTGATTTTATTTGATTATACTTTTAAATAGTAAACAACAGTGAATAAATCAGTCGAAATCAGCGAAGACTAGAACAAAACCACACTTGTCGAAGTATTTACAAAACTCTAATGAAGTGATACTGAGATCGACAACTTTTGTGATTTGTCTGACTTCGTTTTACCCAAAAAATTATGCGTTAAAATCTGAAAACAAATGAAAAATAAACAACTATATCTTCCTCTTTACTCGAGCTTACACGTACACTTGTACAGATAGCCGTGCCAGTTTGGCTTCTTTCCATAGGTGAGACTGTTGATGATATCTGC
>JAOBRG010396701.1:0-10274 GCA_027574985.1 Umimayanthus nakama | reverse complement strand
CATGTTTACATTACGTGTCGCCCGCCAAACAAACCGCTCGTACATATTGCGCATGATTGTGAAACTGGCTTATTGACAAATGCAAAGTTACAACCTTTACTAGTATATATAGTGGCACGTAGACAGATGGGTGGTCTGAGCGGAAATGAAAACAAAAAATCTATTTCAAGAAACTGTTTAAACCGTAGAAGAACCATTAAAATGTTGACACCTTGTCCGAAGTATCTGGTTATTTAAAATTACTATATAGAGAATGAATAACCGCTAAAACTGAATTAAATGTAAAATTGAACCGGCAGAAAACATAATAACAGAAATAATACAAAACTATAAGTGTTTTAAACCATACACTACACACTATAAACTATATATAAAAGTTAAGAAGCTCTGAAACTTTTTAACAGAAATTTATGGGCGTGTCTGCAGGAAGTAATTAGCTTGCTCCGCTCGTTAAGAGAGGCCAAGTTAGGTTTGCAAATAATGAAATATTTTTCCCACAGACATAAATTACAACGGTTTGAGGTAGGATTATAGGAGGGAAGCTTGTTTTAAAATTTTCCAGGTTATTTTGAAGCGCATGTTTGATTCTTTCAATTGCCAAATATATTTACTAAGTTCAGTGTTCAGACTCTTGGATTTATGGTTGAATGAAGCTTTGTGGTTTGTAAATCTTGTCTTGAAAGTGTTTTCAGTCAATCCAATGTATGTTTTATACTCATACATATATATATTGGTTTAAATGTGATAAATTAAAATGCTCTAATAAACATCTTAAGTAGCACCTTCTGGGCATTATGCTCGTATTAGCAGCCAGTTGCCAGCCTTGGGAGCGGCTCCTGGGTAACCCCAGGGTAACTGTACCAATGGACTTGACAAGGGATTTGCAGCAAAAAATATTTGTCCTGGAGAGAGGGGCATTACAGTTCTTTCACCTTTTGGCAAAACTCCCTGGGGATCTACCCACAGGATTTGCTAATGCTCTGCTGTTCCGAGGTCCAGAGGCTTTAAGGGTTTAGTTTGTGTTTTAGTTAAAATTGAGGAATTTAATTTTAGCAATAAACTGCTGTTTTAACTTTGTTTTTAAGTTGATACTGACTTTCGGAGTACTAGGATGATCAGAGGGGAAATTAAAACCTGTAGAGAATGTCTCTATTTATAGTTGAAACAAGGTATGCCCCATTTTAGCCCCAGGGGCCGGGGTATTTGTTTCAAGATTTTAGCTCTACCCCGGGGGCTTTCACAAGCATTTGTGAGGGCAGCCCTTGCAAATGCCCCTTGGGCTTGGTGCCCGGGGTTGGCCTTCGCGCTGGCCGCTGATATGCCCATTAGTCCTAGAAAGGAAATGGGCCCACTCGGAGAAATAGTTGGTTTAAAGAGCTATCGCCGCGTTTGCTGCTGTCAATTGTGTTTAGACCTTTTCAGCGCACATCATCTGCATGGCTAGTTAGCTCCAAATTTTACTTCATTTTCATACTTGAGCCCCGCATCTACCTACAAGTATACGGTATAGTTCGAAACTGTGCACAAATAAATGTATGCAATATATCCCTTTCAGAAATAACGACAGGAGCACAAATTATTTTACCTTTTTTGCTCGTCAAGACCTCTAAAAGCCGCCGGAATCTTATTTTGGAAAATGCGGCCCCGAAGTATCTCCTGAACTTCAAAAGCACTCTTCGGGTTCACGTCCGAAACATCTAACACATCCTCACACGCACTCGCAGTTTTCTTGCTTTTTGATGGCATTTTAGTATGCAAATTTTTACAAAGCTTAAACTTTAACATCAAACTGAAGTGCAAATGTTATAAACTTGTTGAGTTCTTCTTTTTGCTTTGACTGTCGGTGTGAGTGTGACAAGTATCAGCCGCCATTTTGGTTTCGCATTTACCGCGCTGGCGTGGTTCCCAAGGCAGTCGGGAACAGTGGAGGACTGGGAACGCCGCCGGCCTGCCGGCTGCGCTGGCACCCTGGCCCAGTAAAGTTCTTTTAACAGACAAAACACACAACAACGAAATTATCTGATTTGTTACACGCTTACAAGCGCAATTAGTTGTAGTTTTAAACCTGTACGGTACAGCCAGACAAAGAACTGTATCTATTTTCTACTTTTTGAAGTAAACCAGCTGATCTGAGTCCCTGGAATTAGCCAATCAGGGGCGAGGTCTGCAAATCTGTATTTCATGCTATTCCAGACTTTATCCGCGAGACAAGGCGCGCGAATTAGATCCAAATAAAGATTATACATCTCTTCAGTGTTTAAAAGACCTAATCTTCTTTCCAGAAGTTCCTTCAGTTTCATTCTTAGTCCAAAGTGCAAATTTTAGAGCAGGCTCAATGATACACAGTTTTGCTGATGACGTCACAGGGTCAGATTAGCTGGAAGTTACAGTAGGTTGTTTTTTTATAAAAAAATAAACAGCTTTTTAAATAAACGCAGCCCTCGAACAAACACCGCCCTCGATTAAACGCCGCATTCAAATCATGAAATATTTAATAAACGCTGCCGCGTTTATTCGAGAAAATACGGTATTCTATGCAGACAAGATGGGACAATCTTCCGCTATGAAGACTTGGCTTGCATAGTTTCCCCCCCTGCGTCTTTGCCAATGTCTTTGCAAAAAATAGCGGGTTAGGAACAAAGAGAGGGTGGGGCCGGGAGCTGATGATGTTTAGGTGCGCACGTGCAGCC
This sequence comes from Umimayanthus nakama, assembly GCA_027574985.1. Classification (NCBI taxonomy): domain Eukaryota; kingdom Metazoa; phylum Cnidaria; class Anthozoa; order Zoantharia; family Parazoanthidae; genus Umimayanthus; species Umimayanthus nakama. Next base: position 7,584 of record JAOBRG010396701.1, on the reverse strand, counting down.
AAAAATGAGTTTGCGCGTGCGCATACGAAAGTGAAAACGCCTGCGCGATGCAAAGTGAGAAGCGCATGCGCATATATTTTGGCCGTTTGCATGCACATCTTGTTTCAAGCTGCGCAGGTGCATCTCAATTTGCCTGTACATGCGCATCTTCTCTTGAGCTACGCATGCGCATATTTTTGTGGGCTGCGCATGTACATCTCCTTTTGGGCATGCCATTTTAAGGTCGTTCCCCTGAAAAAAATCCGTTCGACAGCTTTTTCAGGCTATTATCAGGGAATCCAAAAGACATAATAAAAAAGGGGAGTGCCCGGCCTCGTTTAAGAGCTACAGCTAATCAGACGTACCACCCTAAAGGTCATTCCCCCCTTTTGCAGTGTGCAGCTCTTCTGCGCATGTGGTTAAAATTGTGATTTTGGGGAGATTTCAATGTTCCTTGACAAATATTATACAGTTAAACTAACAATTGATAAAAATAATCGGAAAAGTTGAAATTTGTTCGATTTAAGTTCACTTTTGTAAAACTCGCCCCAGGCTTTCATCGGAAAGTGAGCGAAAATTGTCCATTTTTGCGATACTTTCCACAATATCTCCTAAACAAGCGCGGTGACCCCCTAGATTTTTTTCTACCAATTTGAGTTATGACCATACAGATCCTTGTTTAAAAAAAGCAAAAAATTCTGAGTGTTAGAAAATACGATAAAATTTAAAAGTATTGGTGTGAATTGATTTTTTTCTCTGGGTTTGGTAACCAAAGCAACAATTTTCACTTGAAAAAACTCTGATACCATGAATACGTTTTGCTTAAACACCCAGAGTAAATGTTCTCAATATCCAGGATTATTTATTCCTCCACTTTTTGTATGTCTCCGATTTCTGAACATTTGGTTTGACACTCCGAAGGATGGTAGTACAGTTACGTCGCACTGCTTTCATTAACGAAAATATAGCCCCAGAGGGGTGGACTTCTGCCCCTACTATCTCTAAAAGTAGCTCGGGGACCCCCCTTTTTATTTTTTTCTGGGGTTTACATATATCAAATTATTCGTGGACAAAGTTTTACCAAAATCTGAGTGCAGGTTCTATTTGGATGGAATGACCTTATGGCCACATAGCAGGTGCTTGGTCCTCCTTGTTTCGAAATGGTTCATATACTTATTTCAAACAAAAAAGCTGTGTTTTCACTGAAATATGTAACAAGTAATTAAATAAGTAGCTTTGAGTATATCTCAAGTTTTCGAAGCAACATTTTGCACAACCTTGGACTTTCGAGCAGAAAAAAGATACAGAAGTGTTATCATGGCTACGTGCCTAAAAGGGGAGTTTTTGTGTTAATAAAAAACGCTTTCAATTATTTTTCATGGTTCGGTCGAGAGTTTTTTTTGTTTTGTTTTTTCAATTATTTAAAACCATTATTATACTACCAATGGAATAAGCGAAAAAATTGGAGTCACCGAGTTTGTTTGTGAGATATTGTGCTAAATATCACTAAAACTAAAATGGACGTTTACATTTTTTTTGCTCAATTTCCGAGGGGGCCAGGGCGAGTTTACAAAAATGGCTTAAATCGAACCATTTTCAGTCTTTCCATTTAACTTTACCAAATGTCAATTTAATTGTGTAATTTTGTCAAGTCTTTTAAACACTGAAGAGTAAATAACTTAATGCATTTTATTTGTATCAATTTCGCGCGCCTTGTCTCGCGGATGGGGCCTGGAACGACATGATATACGGTTTTGCAGACGTCCTCGCGCCTGATTGGCTAATACCTGGGACTCAAATCAGATGGTTGTCCGGATGGACCCTGTGTATACATAAAGTAGATGACAATAGGAATAAATGGAAAAGCATATCGCACAAAATTTATTGCGAATCTAATACAAAAATTTATGAAACACGCTCTTTAGAATTTATATAATTGTTTTATTACTATCCAACTCATACGCTTGTAAAAGGAATCAATTTTGGACATCTTTCAAAACCAGATTTTTTCTCTTGTATTACGCACCGAATTTGGCTCTGAAACAAAGAGAATGAAGGGGAAAACAGAAGAATGTTTTTGCCGAAAATCGGCCAAGAAAAAGTGAACTTTTCAGAAATCGTTCCTCCCACAGACCGCACCCTACCCCAGCAAGGTAAAGTGGACCGTTTCGAAGGTTAGCCCCAAAAATAAAAACCAAAAAAGGAGACCAGTTTTTGTAAAATCTTGATTTGCGAAGAAGGCGAAACATCAGTGTTCTGTCACTTATGTTGAGAGAATTACGAAACCTCTGTATCAGTATCAACAGCTGTAGAGTACATTCGAGTGGTGTTGGAATAAGAAGTAGTGACAGTAGTAGTGTCGGCGGCCTCTGCCTCTTCGCCCTCTTCACTCTCGTTATCTGATGCCAACTCTGGGCTACCTGTGGTTATAGACTCCACGACAGTTTTGAGTTCTTCAGGTTTAATGTAATACAACAACTCGTCCTTTTCACTGTAAAAATCATCCATGTCTATGTCTCCAAAAATTGCTTCTCGTCCACCAGGAGGGATTAAACGCTTGGAAGGTTTCTTTTTCTCATCCTTTGCCTGAACTTCTATTGCGCTATTTCTTGCTCCAGGAAAGTACGAAAAAGCAAACGGGGTTGTTGTTTTACCTGCAAGGAAAGAATAGCTGAACGGAAGAGAGCGAAACCGAGCTAGTGCCAAAGCTCGGTTGTACGCAATTCTGTGTTCCCGCATGCATGAGTGGTCAGTGGTATTACCAAGTTCCCGCGCTTTCGGGTGCTTGGCTTTGGGCAATTTTTCTCGCATTTCCGATGTTTTCAGCAGTTTGGGTAAACTCTTGTAGTATTCTTGGGATTTCTTTTTTAGCGAACTTGGTGAATGCCTGCAGTGCTTGTTGCCATGGAGATTGCTGAATGCAAGGGGATCGCCATCACTGTTGATGTCACTTTGTTGACCAAGCGAATAAAGCAAATCGATACTGTCTCGGGCAGATAGACTCAGCGAAGCTCCGTCTGATTTTCCTTCCACGTCGCCATCACGTGACGAATACTGTCTTGACTTAATCTTGCTTCCCCTTGCATTTCTACTTTCACGTGATTTTGCTCCACTTTGCTGATGAGCATCTTCCTCGTTTTCATTCTCTTGCTCCGTCGCCTTATCACGTTCCTCACTGGATACAAGGGAAGAATCGGCTCCAGACTCCAAACTGATCTCAATACCACTAGGGTCCAGGCCATCGTTCTCACCACCGTACGGCTTCCTGCTCCGATTACGCCTGCTTCTCCTCTGTGTCCCAGTAGCTAATGTGTCCACGTCGTCACTAAACGTAACTCTTGTGTTAGTTGACTGCCCCGGGTTCGAAGAAAACTTCTCGTCATCAGTGACGTCATCATTAGCTAGACCCAAGCTCTCCTCTTGTGGTTTTGACCGCGTTTCATCTTTGAACTCGTAGTCGTAATCCTTGTACTTTGTATCAAACTGTAAACCAGAGATATCTTTGGAAGTCTTCATAATGAGTTTTTGGAAATCATGCAGATCGTCTGTGTTGCCTTCATTGTCGAGAAAGTCAAAGCACAAAGGACTTTCCTCCTTCCTTTCTGCTTCTTCCTTGTTTTTGAGCATGAGCATCAGGCGGTCGTTGTACACTCGCTCGCTCATCAGATAATAGCTCTCGCGTCTCTTGGGCGCCCAGCGAACCTGTGACGAAAAAAGTATTCACTGTTAGTTTGTATCAGCTAATGACATCTTTTTTTGCTTACTGATGTCCAAGCATGCTACAGTACACATACAGAACCAACAAAAGAAAACATACTGCAGTCATGAAGGTCGTTTGACCCGGGTTTGACCTTGAAATGAAAGCGGGCGAACCGAAGGGAAACCTATTTCAGGGGCGGATCCAGAAAGTTAAAAAAGGGGGATAGCAACCTCAATTCTTGAACCGAAGAGGGGGCCGGAAAACGACATTTGAACATTTATGTCGGTGTTCTCCTCATAAGCATTCGCAAAACTTTACAGAAAAGAGGGGCGGGGGCCGCGACCTCTCTGGCTTCACCCCAAATTCCGCGCATGAAGTTTCTGTAATTTTGATTGGTTCGGCTAACACTCAGTGAATGCGCGTGCAATGTTGTTGGGTTAACATGTCGGACAAACATGGTTCTTTACAGAGCTAACAATATTCAACTAACTGTGCAAGAAAACGGCATTACTCTGTTGTCTTTTGTAACTGGGAAAACTGACACTTTGACTAAAAAGCACTAAACTGATGCTGTTTTATTTTTTCTACCACTGGCTGTTAAAAATAGCAAACATTTAGCAAACGCGATTTTCAGTGTCAAGCGAAAGTCACTCTAGCATAGCTGATAAAACTGAAAAAAAAAAACAATAGGTGCTTTTGTCGCAGGCAGAAACACACATACAGCGAGATAGATGTGTAAATACAAAGCGCAGCCTGAATGGAATCGAGAGTGTCTGACACTTAACTGACGAAAACTTAGGAACTTAGATTTTTATGAAAAGAACATCTAAAGGACTTACTGAAAGAACGAAATGGAAAGCATCTACTTGTTCTAGTAATGCAGCAACTTATACAATGGTAATACGTCTGGCTCTGATGATGATACGTTTTTTCAGGCTGTTCATCTTTTATACGCGTGCTAGTCGGCTGGCTAGTTTCGTTTGTGGTAATTCCGAAACGTTATAAAATTTGAGTTTCCGCCGACTTCTGGCGAGTCTGTTCTGAACTCAAGTTTGAAAAGTTTGCGAAGCTACTAAAAATAAAAAACCCGCATTTATTTCAAGGGTAAAAGAAGAATAGAAAAGGTATGAGATTGGACACGTTTGCCCAACTTTAACAGCTAACAAGCTAGTAGACGTACAAACTAATGTGCACACGCCATGGTCAAAACTTATATGTTTGGTTTTAAATACATACTAGTTATGCAATGCTTTCGAGTGGGATACCGTGGAATATGCCACGCGTCAATAGAATTTTCCGTATACACGCGAGGCTTTAGGTGAGGGTGTATACGAAGAAAATAAAAGTGACAAATGGCATGTTTCACGGTATCCAACGAGAAAGCATTGCATAACTACTTTATCCCATGCCTAAATGTTCGGAAAACTTATTGAAATCTCCGCGAATTTCCAAAAACTTAGGTAACGCTGAAAACCCGTTTTTGAGGAGCTTAAACGATTTATGCAACTTTTGGGAAACTTCGGAAGAAGTTCAAAAGTGCTTCCAGATGTTTTATGACTTTCTGAAATTTTTGGAAATCTTTGGAAGTGTTCAGAAATCTTCGGAAATTTTCGGAAAACTTCGGAAACGGTTCGAAAGTAATTTTAAGATATTTTTATGATTTTTTAAAGTTTTCGGAAAATCTTCGGAAAATTTCCGGACATAATCGGAATTATTTGTAATGGTTCACAGGAGTTAAAGAGTTTCGAAGCTGGTTTTGAGAAGTCATCAAATGGACCCCAGTAAACGGTTGCGCGCAAGTAATGACGGAAAAGTAGAATGGAATACTACCCGTTGCATATTACCCGTTGCATACCGCAGAATATGCAACGGTAATCCTGGCCCCTGATTGGCTGTTTTTTTCATGTCATGGGATAAAGTACAGTAGTTTCTGTGAAAAAAGTTCTTAGTGAATACAGAGCTTTAAAATATCTTCAAACGTCTTCTCACCCGTACATCTAGTAGTGTGAAGTGAAACATACATTTGCATCATAGTAAGTGCCAATCTGGCATACGGGGCCAAGTAAAAGCACATATTGCGTGCATAAAGTATTAACCTGTGGTCTAAGGTTTATAATTTTGTTGGGTTATATAAGCAAGATATTACTGTGCAAACGTATCGTGACCCATTTTTGGGTGATGCTCTTTGGCAGTCGATTCATAGGTTCGAGAGGCAAACTCTGGAGCCCATGGTACAAAAAAACTTAACACAAACGAAGTATGACTCACCAACATTGGCAGTTCATGGGGGCCTCGTTTTCGTGCGCCGAAGAGTAACGCCGCACATCGCCTCTGGTGGTGACGTAGCTCATTGAGGTCGTACCGTGGGGGACTGGGCACATTTCCAGCAGGAAATGAGAGTGCGTGCATTTTTGCAGCTTTCTTCTTCTCTTCCGCGAGAATACTCACGCATCGTTGACGCTCTTGCTCAATCTGAGCAAGGACTTTCTGTAGTAAAGAAGAGAAAAACTATTTTATTAACGTACCCCAAACCTTGGCCACCAACGTGCGTTGACCAGCGTTGTACTTGGACCGCGGATGCATCTTACAACAGACGATACAAGTTATCCTATTAAATTTGCTCTGGGTTTGGCTTGCGAATAAACAGGCGAGTGTTCAGGCTTTCTCCCCCTAACCCCACTCCCTAGCTCCTTCCCGTCTCACATCCCCGTTTAGCGTTTTTGAAAGCATTAACGAACTCGGAGAATTATTACCTCACTAAAAAATCCTTTCGAGTTCATCACATTAATCTGATATTTTTCTCTCAAACACGTTTGTAAGTTCAATACGACTTTTTACTTCACAAACTTATATGTATCATTTTGTAAATCATGTAATTAGTGCTTAATTTATCTGATTTTAGGCCTGTAAGTGCATCTAGTGTACTATAATACCTAAAAACTAAGACGTCATATACCTGTCTGTAGTGCTCGCCATATTTCATCTGGGCGTATTTGGCATCATAGGATTTAGTCACATTTCCAAGGATGTGATAACTTGTACTGAAATGCCTTCCCTGTAAAGCAATACCGAAAATCGTGAATCAGATACTTTGTCTTGTAAAACCCAGCTTGAACCCCTCCCGTCACAAAGCAATTTCACTTACTCTAACTAGCAGTCATCATTAGTAAGTGAAGTGTTACAAAGAATTAAATCTCGGAGGAGCGCACTCTTTGATCTTTAGCATGGCTAACTGCTTGCACCTCTTAACTTTTCAGTTAAGCCCCATCCGTTTTATCAACATGTATCTTCTCCTTACAACAATACAAAATAAGTTGTTGGTTGTGAGAAGAAAGGAACTGATCACACATAGCAAACTATCTGCTAGACATAAAAAGTTAAATTCTCCGAAGCTGATTAAAAAGAAGATATGGATACAGTTTGAGAGAATTTAGCAACACATCTTCTGATGTGTTTGGGTTGAAAGAGCTAAAAACCGTAAGATTTGACTGTGCAGGATCTTGACGTGAAGCTTGAACTTCTTCCTACCGCCCTTGAAATATAAGCTTATATCGCACAAATTTTGATACAATCCATTTTAGCGAATATATATTTACGAAAGTGCCACTAAAATAATTAACACATTTTGCAAAAGTCTGAAAATGATAAGAACACTTATGGACAAACTTGTAGAAGATTAGGAGCTTTCACAATTAGCCTTTCGGATCGGAAGTCGTTTACCATCTTTTGGAGAGGGGGCCATTGCGAAAAAACCAAGCTTCGTCGAGAAACTACTATGCACATTCGACAGTGATTTTTTGTTGGTTTATATGACTTTCTAAGGGTCCTTTTACATGAGAGGCGGGTTGAGTTTCGTCCCGGGATGAAAGTCGTCCCGGGACGAAAAACTTTTTGTTTACGTGAGC